>CM037853.1:81906070-81948355 GCA_021234595.1 Delia radicum | reverse complement strand
AAATGATTATACCGATGTTACAAGAAAGTCAATCAGCCAGCCGTACGTTATTTCTGCTAATAGTTTTCTTGTTTGTGGTATAAAGTTTTGGTCATCATTTATTGCGTTTGTTAAAAAAAACTGTTTCTTTTTCAGTTTGTTTTTCAAGAGCTTTAAGTGCATCTAGGGTTGCCAGATTGAAATTTGCCAAAATGCTTGACATTCACCAAAAAAATCTTAATTTAAAAAAAAAATCTTGACAATTAAAAATACTCATACGTTAGTAGTTTTATTTTATTTTATTTTATTTCAATTTAATTTATTTTTTTTTATATAAATATAATTTTTTTAAGTAAAAAATTTTATAAAAAAAAACACTGAGCTATAAATTGGGGATATGAAAGTAGACCATCAGCAGATTCAAAACCCCCAAAGGGTTTTGAAAAACCTAGATTGGATTTAATTTCAAGGTCTTTTAAAGTTGGGCTTTTTTTCAGGCCAAATTTTAGATTTTTTTAATGTAGTTTATGGAAATAAACTACACAGGCAAAATGGGGTCAAATATGACCATGCGTTTGTGCATTTTTTAATTTTTACCTGTAAAGGGAAAAAATTGTACATCATTTGAGGCGTAGCCGCTGTCAACATTTACATGAAATCATCTTTAAACATTGAATAACATAGATCTTTCTATCGACTCAAATAAAGATTTCATACATTTCTCTAATTTTATGTGTTTCATTTTTAAATCAAATCCGAAACCTCTTTAAAAAATCACCCTTTAGTACAATTGTAGTTGTCACTTTGGTCATTTTTAGCCGAGCGGGGTTTACAAAAATAACAGTGGTTTGCCAGTACAATTTTTTTGTGTACGGTTGAACAATTTCTTTGTCGGTACTTATATTTAGTTGTCAAATTCCATACAAATGCTTAGTCAAAAACTAGAAGTTTTCAAAAATTACTAGTTTCTGGTTGTAGTTTAAATTAGTAGAACTTTGAAACTATTTTAAAAATAATTTTTTTAAGCTGTTTTTTTTTTTTGGTTGGGCTTTAAGAAATGTTGACAAAACTTATGTTTTTCTTAATTCTTGACGAGTATTAAAAATTCTGGTAAATCAAGACCGTCTGCAACCCTAAGTGTAACGCACCATAAAATAGATTTTCATTTAATTTATGGTTGAAATTCAGACTACCACTTACTTATGCGATGATAATATTTGTATGTATGTTAACATTTATGCATATATTGTTGATTACCTCTATACATTTAACTCTGGCGGTTACCGACCGTTAGATAGGTATAAGATATACATATCGTTAGCTGAAACTCAAACGGCGCTAACTGACAAAAAATTCAAAATCGCCTTTTTATTGATTCTGATGTATTCTAGGAGTCGTGCTTGTGAACAAAAATACAAATTTTGTAAGTAAACGAACTCAGAAATTTCAACTCCGGAATTATATAATGATATTAAAATTACTAAGAAACATTTTTCATATGGCACCACCATATAATCATATCTGAATTCAATAAAAATAAATATTCTACGCATTGGACCTCACAATATTTCTATATAATTTTGTATATATAAGCTTTTATACAAGTTTAATATAAATTTTATTAAAAATAAAATTTCCTGAAAGGGTCAAAGAATAAATTTGAAAACAAAAAACTCTATAGATTATTTGTTAGGACAATATCCTAATAAAGAATATAGAGTATGGCCTCGGACTTGAATAATTTTCATTTTCATAAGCTTGTATGTTGTTGAAAAAAAACATTAAATAAATATGTTAATGTTGGTTCACATGAAGTTTTATATATAATTATATATACAATTATGTTGAATTACATACGAACGCATATATAACTCTACATTGTATATAAAGTAATATATAATTAGGAATATTAAGTATAATTGTATATAAGACATATAAAATAATATATTGCTGTATATACCCCCATATAATATTTTTGAAACAACAAAAGCTATATACAATCAGATACAAATATTTATGCTTTAGCACATATCTTTAGTTTATACATTGAACATTAATTGTATAAAATTATATCTAAATACATATAAACTTATTTAACTGCAATTTTTATTATTATGTAACGAATTTGATCTATCATACTTTGACGATTTATGAGAATGTTTTGAAACTTTTGGCGTTTTTTTGTATTTTTTCAAATTGTAATACGGCAGCACTAGTGAACCAATTTTTCAAATTTTTTGTTTGTTGAAAGAAGAAAATAAATATTTTTTCACATTAAAAAAGTAAATGGAGTAGTTTTCTGTATATAAAACTTTTTTCTTAAAGTTTGGAATGTTCTTGATCCTATCTTTTAATTTTACAAAAAAAAGTATAAAACTGTATAAAAAATTTTTTTCATTCCAAAACTGTCTCCATACGTCCCACGGTGTAAGAGTTGGACAAAAGTCCATTTTTTGACTTTCAATTTTAATAAAATATTTTAATCAATAATGAAAGAGGACTTCTTACTGAGTAGGAAAATGCAAAAAGTTCGACATATTGTCAACAGTAACAAAATAACGGTACTTTGAACTTGAACATCTCTGAGTAAAATTTAAAATGCAAATAATACTTGTTTAAAATTGAACATCTTTAAACGAGTATAACTTTTTTATCGGTAAACTTATTTTTTTAGTTAGTTTTAGCTACCCTATGGGGAATGGGACCGGTCCTGCGTGTGCCACAGGATCGGTCCCTTCGTACCACAGACCGGTCCTCTGCTAAACCCTACCCTATGTAAACAACTGGCAACTTTAACATTGGCTTGTCATAGGAGGGGGTCATTTGTCCTGCTTTAAACCACATAGTGGCATGCCACAGGATTAACCAAAGATGGGCATACCACAAGACTGTCGCAAAAGGGCCATGTCGTATAAAATAATGAAGTGGCTAAAATTCTGTCCAAATGGCTTTTTCTTCTTAATAAGCATTATGGTTAAGTGGTATGTCCTCCCTTTACCAGTCACAGGATTGGTAATTTTAGAACAATTGACACTGATTAATCCACTTCAGTATTAAATTATACCAGTCCTGTGATAAATCCTTCTTTAACCAGTCACTTTTAGGTCAATTGACTCCTCATTCCCCATAGGGTAGTTTCTCCTCTTCATAAATCGTGTAAATACGTTTCTAAAACTTGGAAAGTATTTTTAGTGTTATTTAATTTAAGCAACAATTTTTTTCGGTAATTTTTAAAAAAAAAAAAAAAGTTCTCTAAGCTGTAAGTTTTAGGGAACACAACGGATCAGCATAAAATTTGTTTTATACAAATAGCTAAAGTGTCTCTTTGAAGCAACAAGTTAAATTGTCTAACGAAATTTGTTGATCTTATAAATAATCTACTATGAGTGACAACTTCTCATACCATAAAAATTTTTGATATATGGCTAACAAAACCAAAATTATACGAATTGACCATCCTTTTGACTATGTTTGTGAAAAAATAATAACTTTATTGAAAAAAATATTCGTGGTACTGTATGCCTGTGACTGTCCATAAAGTTTTATGTCAGTCAAAACAAATTATTGATGAATGCATTCTTTCTATTGGAAAATTGTCGGAGGAGGCGTTAGAAACAAGAAATAAACACCAACGAAAATGTCGAGAATTACTTCACGCGAAAAACTTCTAGAATTTACACTAATTCAGATTTAATGAAGAGACTTTTAATACCACCAGATCCATATATCAACAGTTTGCGCAGACCTCCAGTTTATACAAAATCTGCATTGACCCCAGAGTCACCTGATGACAACCATGAAATTTAATAAATTATTTTAATTTGTGTGTACATTGTAATATATATTTTTCATTAAAGAAAAATTAAGAATTTGTTGTCATTTCTAAATCGTAAGTATTTGTTTTAAATATTCCAATGCATATATAAGTTTTCAAACGAAATATTTTTAATTTTTGTACAAATTAATGGTTTTTAGTTCTTATTTAATCATTCAGTGTTTTTTCAACATTAATCGTATCATATGCACTTTTTTCAATTATATGGGTGGTGGGCGTGGCATTTGTCCAATTCTGACCATTTTTTTTACCAAAGCTGCACCATGGTCCGAGATCATTGTCCACCAAATTTTATGACTCTAGCTTTATTATTTTCTAAGATATAGAATTTTTTCTCCACTGTGCGTCCCTAACCAAATCAGCATATGGGCAACTTCAAAAATTTACAGCACCTAGACATTTTTTTTTAAGTTTTTTTTTTGTCTGACAATCAATTGTCGATTTGTGTGTGTATAAGCCGATATTTAGCGTGTGAAATCCGTTCGCGTTAATCATTTTTATTAAGCGGCTCAAATTTTACGGCGGTTTTAAGTTAAAAATTAAAAAAAAAATATTAAAATTACAGTTTTGTTAAAATTGAAAAAGGATAACGCGTGTGGATAATACCCCTTAAGGGCTTTCTTAGCACACTAAAATATTTGTAAAAGCTTCAATACTTTTTAAAATACACTGAAAAAAAATAAAAAGAATTTTTTTTTTTGATCGTGTATGCATATAAAAATTTATTTAAAATTGTTAAAAATTTTACAAAATTACGGCTAGTATAAGACATAATTTGTAATATTTTGGGAAAAAAACTATTTGCCTATCGCTAATGGTTTAAGAGATATAACCATTTAAACTTTACCACTCATGATTTTTTACTGTTTTGATTTTTTACCTTTGAAAAATTGTAAAATTGTTCTGCAAATTGGAAGCTGTAACTAACGTTTCGTTAATTACAATCAATTTTTTTTTAGTCCGCAATTTTTGTTTTGATGACATTGTTTTTATTATTATTATGATTGTTATTTAAAACCGAATACCTAACTGACTTTCTTACACCAATTTGCGATTTGTTTGTTTTTTTTTTTGATTTGTATTTTTTCAGATTGGCGATATTTGCGTTTTTTCGGTTAATTTGTTTCGCTTCTCAGTTTTTACGAATTTCATGTTTTTTAATGTATAATCTGAAACCATTTTACTAATTTTTATTCACGACTGTTCACGCGCATAAATAAAATAAACTTAATTGAAACTCAAATATTTATCATAGAGTTTTTATAACAAAGCAAGTTCTTTAAGATGTCATTGCATCGGCGGTAATTTGGCGGTTTTCGCGGTAGTATGTTTTAATTGTTTTGTTGAAATTTGTTAAGGTGGCCCTCGTGAATATTGTTTAAAAATATAGTCTCACTTTCTAGGGGTTCAAAAAAAATATTAAAATTGGACCCGATTATAAAATACTTGTTGGGATTCTCGGTTACTTATTAACCCGAATTCAAAATAATTCTTTTAAATTTTCAAAATCAAATATTTCATACAAGGATGCTTTTTGAGGTAAAAAACATTTTGTTTCCTCCATAAATTTTAACTCCTTAAAATTTTTTGGTGCGTTTTCGATTTTAGTATCAAGCTCAGTAAAGTCTTCCATTCGATGTACGTTTGAGCGGAATTGATACAAGCGCTTTAGTTGTCACAAAGCGAAATGTGTTTGGAAAAAAAACTGCCGCTGCACGCTCCAGGATTGAAAAAAATTATTTTTTTTTGCACTTTATCAGTTTAGTTCGTCGCGAAGAATCTATTTAGAAACCTAAACATATTCCCATGCCATGTTTTGATATAAAAAAAGCTTAAAAAAATAGTTTTTTTTTGCAAAAATTTTCAAAAGTTCATAAAATTTTTGCGTTTAAAAATTTTAAAGTGCGTTTTCGCCTCGGAGGTGCACTTTACGAAGTTACTCACATCACGCAATACACTAGCCAACTAAAAAGACAATTCAGATTGTCAGACGCAAAAAAGATACATTTTCAAAAAATTAACGCTAATTTCTTTTAAGTTTGTGGTGTCCGTGGAACGTTATTGGTGCGCTGACACCAACTTGATATACCTCAAACTTTAGAAAATTACGCCGTTTTATTAATTCTGCGCTTAAAACACATTTTAATTAAACGGCGCAAAACCTATTAAAAACCTTCAAAAAGTTCAAAATTCGGAAAATTTTGGTTTCACTTGTAAACCACAATGCAACTTTTCACCCAGCAGCGATATCAAAAAAAAATTTTTGTGGATATATCCTCAAAGTCTAGTGACTATCTTTTGTATTGGTTTGGATCTGAAAGCTAAAACTATTACAGAGAAAACGGAATGAATGAAAAAACTCTTGCAAGTTTCAAGTCGTTTTTTTAATTTTTTCGAATTTTAGATGACCACCAATTCTTAAGGTGAAGACTTTTCAATGTAAAACTTTGCACGTCATATCCTTCAAGTATAGTCATCCAAACCCTGTACAACGTTTTTTTCAATTCATAAAAGTTAACGAAATAAGAGCCATAGTATGTCGGTTTCAGCAGGTGCTCAAAAAATTTGAAATAGCCCATATAACATTTATAACACCTGAATTTTTTTTTAAATAGTTCCAAAAAAAAAATTGTTTTTTTTTTTAATTAATAGTTTTTATTTTTATTTTTTATTTATTTATTTGTATCGCTAAGACCTCAAATTATCATATGCTCTTTACTGCGTTATTATATCTCTCTCCTATTCAAAATTATCAGGCCTGAAATGTATGTAAATGTGTTACTTTAAAGCAACGGCAGAGCTAAACATCTTCAATGTAGTTAGGGCTTTTTGTTTCAGAAAATTACAAGGCAAAGGGACCTAACTAATATTTAAAATATATATTTTGTTTTTTTTTTACCAGAAATAAATTTGTCTATGTTCTTTTAATTTAAAAACATTAATATTTTTCATATAAACATGTTTTTTGCTTCTACTGTAAAATTAATAAAATGTTAGTTAGGGCTGTTTGCGTTTCAGGTAACGATATATTTAACTAAATGTAAGTACATTTGCAACATTAATGGTTAGTTTAGTGGTTTACCTTTATGGCTAGATTTTAACCCGTCAATGTGTACCGGACATTATATAGAAGAAAATAATTGGCAATAATACAGAACTTACCAGAAAACCATACATTTTGATTTAGGAAAAGTTATTTAAAGTTTTTCCCCGTTTTTTAGCTATTTGTGTAGCTTAGGTAGTTCACGAGTATGTATTCTCAAAACCATCGAGAAACTAGACTTGTGAAATTTTTATTATACAGATAAATATTGCAGCATACCAAAAATTCTTAATGTGCAAAAAAAAAATTAGTAAAAATTTTTGCTGAAACTTCAATTTTTTTTTTTTAATAATTACGTTGCAGGATTTTTTTTTTTTGCTAAATAGTACACTCAAACAAATAAGTTAGTAGAAAAGTTACTAAAACGTCTTGTAAATCAAGTATAATATTTTTCAGCAAATTTTTTCCTAAAATTATGTTTTTAGCTAAAACTTTAGTTATACTTATTAAGCACTTAAGTGTTTTGAACTTATGTATGTTTTACTAATATTTTACTAATGTTTACTAATTTATTTTACTAAAAAAAATTTTGTTGATAAACTCATTAATAGTGTGAACGCAGACAATAAAAAAACAAACATTTTAAAATTTTCATTTTCGTTTCATCTAAATTCTCAAAATTCAATTTACAAAATTCAATTTTTAAAATTCAAATTACAAAATCAAAATTTAGTTTCCAATTTATTATTATATTTCTGCTGAATTTAACAGGATATACTGTTTTTTGAATTTAAGTACACTCAAATAAAAAAAAGTTAGTATATCCATACCTCATTACCATGTAATTGGTTATATAATGAAAATAAATCTCTTGACACATAATTTGGCTTCAGCACTAGTTATTTTTGTTTAACAAAGTCGTTTTTATAAGAAGTCAAGCTTACGCGAGACTAATTATTTATTACAAATAAAGGGTGTTTTTTATAGAGGTATTGAACTTTGAAGTCCAATTTTTGATGACTTTTACCAACATTTGTGGCCGTATATTGGCAATAACGCGGCGAATGTTGTCCTCGAAGTGGACAATCGTTTCGGGCTTATCGACGTAGACTAGCGACTTCACATCTCCCCACAGAAAATAGTCCGGCGGCGTTAAATCGCACGATCTTGGAGGACAATAAATCAATTGTGGCACGAGCTGCGTGACATGTTGCGCCGTCTTGTTGAAACCACAGCTCCTGCACATCGTGGTTGTTCAATTTATGAACGAAAAAGTCAGTAATCATGACTCTATAGCGGTCACCATTGACTGTAACGTTCTGACCAGCATCGTTTTTAAAGATGTACGGGCCAATGTATTTCGAACAGAACCAAGATTTTCGAAATAACTATGCACAGTTTGGAAGCGTTGTTCAGTGTCAGGCTATTCATGTTGAAATGTCAAACCAAACTACACATAAATCACTTGACAGCTGTCAAAATTGTGAAAAAGTGTTGCCAACTTAAAGTTTTATACCTGTATAAAAAACACCCTTTATAATGTCTTTTTGTCAACTACACTCAAAAGAAAAGTTAGTTGAACATTTTGTTAAACGTCTATTTGAAATATTTAACTAACTTTCAGCAATTTTTTTGCTGACATCGCGTTTTCAGCTAAAATTTTAGTTAAACGTTTTTACCAAAAACTACTTTTGAACTAATGTTTAACTAATTTACGTTGCTACCACAGTTGTGCTGAATAACACATTAATAGCATGGAGAACAAGCAAAAGACTAGATGTAGATGTCGCAGTTTCTATGAACGAAGTACACATAGAGAAATAAAGTGCCAACCGAATAAAGACTTTATTTTAATTGTAACAACTTACAAATTCAGTTAGTACAACGATTTTTAAATTAGATTTGGTAATAACCGAATTTGATTCTTAGTATTCAAATTTCAGTTGGCAAATAGCAAACAAAGGCACGCATGTGCACAAAAAATTGGGAATATTAAAAACTATAAATAAAACAATACATAAATTAAAGAAACTAATTTAAAAAATTTACTAAATGAATGATATTTTGATAAATTTAAAAATTGAAGATGCATGCAAAAATAAAATATGCTTTGGTGCTACTGTCCAAAACAATATTTTAATAATTGAGTATGCAGGCAAAAATAAAATATAAAATACGCTTTGGTTTGACTGTACAAAACAATAAATGCCAGGATCAGGTAATTGGTTTTAAAAGATAAATTGTTTTATTTTATTTAGTTATATGTTGAATATTTCTACTTACAAGGAAGTTATCCCAATCCGGACTGGTAGATCTTAATAAACTTCCGCCTTCCAAGTATTTTTGTTCTTCAAAAAAATGTCTTTTGAGTACGTTTATTAAGGAATTATAGTTGTATTAAGATAAAAATAATGTATAGTAATGCCTATTTAATATAATCGAAGCGGTGTCTGAGCTTCTTCCGATATTCGAAATCGTTCGTTTTTTATGTGACTTTTCAAGAAGAGCATTTTTTCCCCCTAAATTTCAAAATACCTGTCTCTTTTTTTTGTTCCTTTACAGTATGTCCAAAGTTCATTAAAATCGACGAGTTCGGGTCGGGATACCTCCCTTGTTAGTTACAAAAAACAACCTCGTCGAACAAAAAGTTTTTACGCCGAATTATATGCAGTTGCGCATAAATCTACTGCTAATACTGGTAATGAGAGCTCATTACTGAGATTTTGCTGGGAATTTACAGTTTTACAGATTTTAGCAAAATATTTTAAAATTTAGAAGACTACTTTTTATATTGTATTGAATTTTTCTGTGTTATTTTCTTAGTTTGATATTTTTTGTTATCTCTTTCTTCTAAATTTATCTGTCAATAAACAAAAATTGCGTTGAAATTCATTATTTTAGTTAAATTGTGGTACTTTTATTGTGGTACTTTTATCCATATCACCCCAAAACTTCTCACTTCACCACAAAATTTCTTTTTGAAAAAAAAAAAATAGCAAAAAAAAAATGCAACTAACAAATGAAATAGTTGGCAAGTAAAATTAATTGGTCCACTCTAATCACTAATGTGAAACCGAAGACTTTGGCCAGAAATTGATTTGTGTTGGTATTCAGCATTTAAAAGATTTATGCCCAAATTTGACATATGGAAAAATATTTATTGGGCTTATTTGGTGCGATTTTGAGTGTTAAATTTAAAGAAAAGTCCGCGGTTAAGCAATGAATTCAATAATCGGCGTCCGAACAATCGACCAAATCGGAAAAACGTCTGCGGCCGCTTATTTAACTTTACAGCTAAACTTCGGTTTTTTTTTCTTAAATTTATTGCTCAAAATCGACCTAAAACGAGTTTCAATATCAAAATTTTTCCACATTATCTCCAAATACGCTCATAGAAATAAACCTGTAAAAATAGCAAAAATAGCAAAAAAAAGCTACTAAAAATTAGGTAAAAATGCAAAAATAAATCTGTTGAATTTACAATTATTTAGTTATATTTGAGCTAAATTTTAGTTAATTGAGAGTAACAAATAATATGCTGAAATCAACAAAAACATTTACTAAATATTAGTAGACAAAAAGATCTCAAAAAAATGTGAAATTTTGAAAGTTTTTTTTTAATTCAAAAGTCTGCCCTTAGGAAATCAGCAATCTACAATTTTTTAACAAACATCTTTGATTTTAACAAAATAAACTGTTATTTGCATTCTACGAAATTTGAGGGAAATATGGGAAACATTTTGTTATTATTGCAGTTTTTGTTTGCTATTTGTTATTTCTACAAATATTTAGTAAAAGTTTTTGCTAATTTTACAGAGAAAAATGCTATTTTCAACTAACTAATACTCACATCGAATATAACTAAAATGTTGTAAAGTTAACAGATTTATTTTTGCTGTTCTTATTTTATTAATATTTAGCAAAAAAAAAAAATCTGCTAAATTTAACAGATTTTTCTGCAAGGTCATTTTAAAATAATTTTTAGTAGCTTCTTCTATTTTTACAAGTTTATTTCAAGAAGTGTACCAACAAATGACCAAATATCGTTTTTTGGCCGTAGACTTCTGTCGGGCACTGCTAATCATTCTGTAAGATGTGTCTATTGAATAGTCGTTTGTGTGGTCGTTTAATTAAAAAATTAATTAAATCAATTAAACATTTAATCAAAACCTAATGTTATACCAATCAAATCTGTAATTAAAAATTTGTACAAGTTACCAGTCATTATAGGGTTATTTATTATTTATTTATTTATTTTATTAACATTATAATTACAAATTATAAGCTAATTAATGATGAGCAATGGCAGCGCAGGCCTTCAGCTCGATATTTCTTAAAATAACTGATAAGCTACTATATTAAGGATATAATTATATATATATGTATAAATGTATGTTAGATTTTGTCATAGAGTTTGGATATTTTGAGGAATCTTAAAATTGTTTGGATATTGTGTTGGGTGGGATTGGAAAGATATAATTTTGGGTCTTTATTTGGAATACTTGTAAGCGTATTGTATTAAATTTGGGGCAATTTGATAAAAAATGAAGTGGATCTGTCCCATAAGAGGAGCAACTGCAATAAGGGGGTATGATTAATTTTAAAATATGTCCATGTGTGATTTTGGTATGTCCTAGTCGTAGTCTAGTGAATACTACAGTGTCTTTTCTATTTATACTGGAATAATAAGCGTCATTTATAGTTGTCCGGTTGTTGTTTATGGTCTTGTACCAACTCGATGTCGAATCAAACGTAAGATTTCTGTCGATGGTGTAGTAGTGATTATATATGAACTTGTTAAGGTCGTTAAGATCGAAATTGGGGTTAGAAAAAACAGGAGATGTGGCTGCGCTTTTAGCAACGAGATCTGCGTATTCGTTTCCAATAATATTACAGTGACCTGGTAACCACAAGAGTAATATATTTGGATATCTATCTGTTAATATGTTACGGATAAGGGAGACATAAAAGTTGTTGTTATTAATGTTCATTATGGATTTAATCGTCGATAGTGAGTCGGTGCATATGACAAATTTACCTTTCCTTGGTTTGAGATAAAGCACAGCTTCATAAATTGCAATTAGTTCTGCAGAATATACAGAACTGAAGTGCGGTAACAAAGAAATCTTGATTATATCTCTTTCAGTTGTAATGCTGAAGGAGGTTGAAAGCCTTGTTTTAGAGCCATCTGTGTAAAGAAAATTGTAGCTATTAAGTCTGTGCTTTATCTCATTAAAAAGTTTTTGGTATTGTGTCGGGCAAGTATTGGATTTTAAGTAACGTGTTAGAGAAGTGTCGAACATGTCTTTTTTAAAAGTCCATGAAGGGTTGGGTTTTTGTCTAAAATTGATATTTTTAAGTGGAATATTTATTTCTTGGCATTTTTGAATTACCTGGTAAAGGACTGATGGAAATCTGGGGATTTTTTTTGACTTTTGTAGTTTATTTTTAATTTGTTTGAGAGGTGTGTCGTTGTCATAGATTATTGTTCTGAAAAGTTTAGTTGTTAAAATATCCCTTTGTGTTGTAATGGGTAGAGTATTTGATTCAAACAGCAAATTTTTTATAGGAGTAGTTCGGAAAGAACCGAGAGCGTTTCGAATTGCAGAGTAGATGATTGTTTCGATTTTTTTAATATCAGATCTAGGTGCGTGGCCATATATAGGTAATAAGTAGTTTATTTTTGATAGTATAAGAGCTCTAACGATTGATATAAGACTGTTTGTATTGCAGTTGAGTTTAAAGCTTGAAAGACATTTGACAATATTGAGTCGTTTTGATAAGGAAGATGCAAGAAAATTAATGTGATCTTTCCAGTTGTATTTGTTGTTTATATATAGGCCCAGTATTCTGAGAGTATTCACTTCCGACAATGTGAAATTACCAGATTGGATTGTACAGTGGCAGTTTTTCTTTTTGCATATATGCAGGTATTTGCATTTTGTGGCAGACAGTGTGGCTCCGGAGAACTCGCACCAATTGTTTATGCTGTCGAAAATATTATTAAGGTTCAGCACCGGATTTTTCTCTTTAGATTGAATAATCAAATTGAGGTCGTCAGCGTAAGCTGAGAGATATATTTCTTTATTAACGGATATTAGGCTGTATAGTTTATTGAACGCTATTAGGAATAGAATTACAGACAACGGTGATCCCTGTGGGATACCGTTGTGTAATGGTAAAGTGGTAGAGTATCGATTTTCGATTTTACCATGATTTTCCTGTTTGTCATGAAATTATATACATAATTTATTATTTTAGGACCGACTTCCATTCTATAAGTTGTTCCATTATAGAATGAATACCTACTCTATCGAATGCTTGCATAAATCAAGTGATATTATGGTAATGTGCTTTCGTAAAGAGAGGGCGTTCGTGATTAAATAGTCTACAAAGAGTAGGCTATCAATAGTGGACTTCCCCCTTTTAAAGCCAAACTGGTAGTTATTAAGTAGTTTGTGTGACGTTACAAACCACCATAACCTGTTGGCTATAATCCTATCAAGAACTTTTGAGATGCAGGGGTTTAGTGAAATGGGTCTGTAGGATTTAACTATAGATTTGTCTGAGCCAGGTTTAAGAATAGGAATAACTACACTTGTCTTAAATTTTGTGGGATGTAACTAGAGAAGATTGAATTAAAAAGCTTAACAATTCTTAGTTTTGTGTTGCGAGGCAACATTTTTAGCATAGGGTAGGAAATTCTATCCAAGCCAGGTGTTTTCCCCTTTAGTTTGCTTAAAACTGATTCGAATTCTATAAACGTTATTGTTTCTTCGATTACCATTGCCCGCTGGCAGGGTATGCATGTAGCTAGTCCAGTCTTGAACTTGTTCTTGCTTAAGCGGAAATTGTTGTTAAAATTTTCGTCAGAAGAGTTTTTAGACCAGAATTTTGCAAATTCATTGGCCATTACACCTTTGCTTAATATGTTTTTGTTTGGGTCATCTAAAGACGTTATACAGTGAATTTTGTGATTGGCTTTATATCCAGTAAATGTTCTGATGTTTGACCATATCGTTGCCACAGGTGTTAATGGGTTAATAGAGGACGTAAAACTGTTTATTGATTTGTTTTTGAGATTTTTATTTCTCTTTTATACTTGGAGCATGCTTTTTTATAGTTTAAAAAGGTTGATTTGGTTCATATTTCTTTTGAAAGTAAGCCAAGTTTGGTTTTTTATCATTTTCAAGCTTTCTAAATTTTTGTTCCACCATGGAACTCTATAAACAAAATTTTTGTTAATTTGAGGTATAGACGTGTTTGCTGCCTGCAGTATTATTTTTGAAATGTTAGCACTTTCCTTATTAATATTATGGCTCACTGATCTGCCCATATCAAAGCTTAAACATTTTTCTTTGAACTTTACAATATTAGCATCTTGAACTCGAAATTTAGGCTTAAAAAGAATTGGGTTCGCCAGAGTTTGGGAACAGTGAAATAATTATGGGGAAGTGATCACTTCCACAAAGGTCGTCCTCTGTTTTCCACTCTGCGAAGCTAGCTAATCTTGAGGAACAAAATGAGAGATCTATGTATGAGTAAGTGCCATGTGTATTGAGGTGAGTCGGGGAATTATCATTTAGAAGAATAAAATGGGAGTCGTTTAAGAATTTAAATAATGTTTTGCCTTTGTTATTGCTTGTGCGAGCACCCCAACTAACATGAGAGCCGTTAAAGTCTCCCGTTATGAGACTAGGCATGCCTATATCATTAAAAATATTATTTAAATTTGAGGTATTGAAATTTTTATCGGGTGGGATGTATGCACAAGTGAAGCAAAATTTAAATTAGATGTAATCTCAAAACGTAAAGAGTCGAAGTCATTAGCTGTATTGATTTGGCTGTGCTTTATTGAGTTATGAATTAAAATGGCAACACCGCCGTAACGGGTTGTTTGATGTATTAACGTGGTAAAATGAAAAGTTGATTGGGATAGGGATATTGGGTTGATTATGGATATGGGTTTCTTGAAGGGAAATGATTTTTGGGTTGTGCTTTTTGATTAGTGTCTGTAACTCACTATAATTATTTAAGTATCCGTTTATGTTCCACTGGATGACATTAAGTATCATATTTCGAATATAAAGTTTGAGTAGTTTTTTTGTGAGAATTGCTAGATATGTTTAACAGTGAATAAGACCATTTGGGTGATATAAAACAAATAGATAGTTGCGATTTAGAACAGAAATTATTAGGAGTGTATATTAATGGCAAAGTATAAATGTGGATTTTAAATATGGAAAAGATTCCATTTTTATGATTTAGTTTTTTAAAAAGGATGTTAATACTTAATATGGTGTAATAAGAAGTTATGAAAGGTATAAAAAGCGTTAATAAATACATGCAAATATACATAATGATTGTGTAGCTATTAATAATATTACAGATCGTTAGAGGACAGAAAGTCCATTTGATCTTCATCGTTGATTGATGTTAGTTTTTTTGTTTCTTTGATTTATGTTTTGTAGTGGGACTAGTTTCCTTTTCTTTTGATTTCAATTTAGATTGGAGCCGTTTCGATGTTTTCCTGGGAAGTATTTTAACTTTCGGGTCCATGTTGTCGGTTGCTGCGCTTATCTGGGTTTGGAGATCCGTTTCGGAATCTGTTATTGAATCGTATCTAATATTAGTTCTGGGAGTTGGTGTTACAAAAACAGGATCGGCTGATGTTTTTTGGGATGAGGCAGAAATGTTGTTGTTTTGGCTGATGTCTAGGTATTAGTGTTGGCAACTGATGCGTATAATGATCCATCGTGGTGATGGCGTTGGTTGTAAATTTTATATGCAGTTTTGTTATCGACCTTATCAATTGTTTTTATTGCTTGCAGCTCTTTATGTTTAATAAAAATTGGGCATTTTTTATCTTTAGAGGAGTGATTGGTGTTTTCGATTTTATTATGTATGCAGTTTACGCAGTTCGGCTCTTTTGCACACTCTTCTTTGTCTGATTTTAAATGATATTCGCTGGCGCATTGAAAGCAAATTTTTTTATTTTTGCAAAACTTGGCAATGTGACCAAATTGTTGGCAGTTATTGCATTTCATTGGTAGTGGTATATATGGACGAACATTGACTCTTTGATACCCAATATTTATTTCGGTGGGAAGTGTAGTAGAAGAAAAGGTTAGAATTATAAGACCGGTTTCAGTTAGTTCGTTATTTACCAGTTTATTAATTTTTTTAACATCGCATACGTTTTGATCTAAAAGTTCACTTGATATTACACTCTCAGCGACCCCCTCGTAGATCGTTGCAGTAGATAACACCTTTAGTTTCATTTAACTTCTTATATTCTATTACTTCCACTTCTATTGTGTCAGAAATAGCAGTTAGTGTTGTTAGTTTATTCGCTTGCATATAGTTTTTTGTTTTAATTAATAAACTTCCACTCAATAATTTTTTTACATTCCTCAACTTCACCGTTACATGTGCTATCGATGGCCTTTTTTATCAAGAAGGGAGATACGTTTGCGAGAGTTTCTTTAATTTCTTTTTTTCCCTGTTTCGTCTGTACCTTCTGATTTTGTTGTTCTACTCATTAATAAGTATATGGGACCTGGTTGAGATAATTACTTGCTTTAGATTTATCCCATTTAAGAGACGGCAAATCTGGTGGTTTATTCATATTGAGTGTGTTATTTCACACTCTTTTAAAAAAAAAAACAAACACGTTGCAGTTAAATTATTTTTTTCTTTCACTAATAAAATATAATTATGAGTTTATCAATATTTATTATATTGGTGTTTATTGTTTTTTTTTTTTAATTGGTATTTTTGAACACTTAGTTCAATTGAAAACGATAGACCGGATTATGATTACTATCTTGAGAGCGTTGATTAGTAAACACGTCTGCTTTGAGTAAAGTCAAAAGTCAGAATGCATTATAGGGTTAATTTTTTACTTTTTTTTATAAAAAGAATATCATCTTCCTATTATGGTTATGCGGAAATTTTTGAAAGTAATGTTTCGGTACATCTATACACAAATGTACACTTAATATATTTTTTTATTATATAAATTTGATATTTAGAGCAGAAATATATGTTGAGTTTAATAGTTTTCATAACATTTTGTACATACATTATGTAACTACATTAGTAGGATTTTGTTTTGTAAAATAACACCTTGTTTTTTTTAAACAATTTGTTAATGGGTTTAAAATCTTTTTACAAAAAGTAAAAAATTAATCTGGCAATAATCTCCACTAAATTTCCTCCCTAAAGTAAATGACCATTTAAAATTCCTAATGGTTTTAGTTTTCGTTTAAACGTATTCACATTATTTTTGAAATTTTCTTATATATATGAGGAATTTCAAAAAATTTCGACAACATTTGTCTATGTTTAAGCCGATATTTAAGAATTCCAGATCGATCCGTGTTAATTATTTATCTTTAACGGCTCAAAAATTATTGCAATATTAAAGGTACAGTTAATTAAAAAGTTATATGAATTTATAGATCTCATTTTATTTAAAGGGTCCGCCAAATAACTTTTTTTTTTTTTGAACTCCTGAACCAATTGGACTTTGTATGGCGTCATACCAAGGTCTTTATGCAAAATTCGTCTCAATGATGTCTCCGAAATGTTCAATTGTTGAGAACGACGGTGAATTGATGTTGGTGGCGCTTCACGCACACTTTCTGCCACAGCAGCAATATTCTCGGGTGTACGCACTGTCAAATCAGACATGAGCTAAGTGTTATCATTCACGAAATAAGCACTAGTTGAAAAAAAAACGTTAGATGGCGGACCCTTTATAACAATTCCCACCAAAACCACACATTACCAAATAATGGGTGAAGTAATGTATCGCCATAGGGCTCCACGCATTACATTACACCTTACTTCACTGATGATTTTTACGGGCGATGAGCCTAAAAGTAATGGGTGGACACATTACCTTGTAGGGGGTGAAGTAACTGATTACTTACATGGTTACATGGTTGGGGAAAAGTAATGTGTCTATAAATAGATTTTCATAGAAAAAAAAATTTATACAAAAACATTATTACAAATATTTTTTTTTAATTAAATAAATAATTTGGTCAATTTGGTTCGAATCCCAGAACCTGGGGTCTCTGGTTTTTAACAATTAGTTAGGCGAGAACTCTACCAACTGAGCTACCGTTAAATATAAAATTTGATTGCTTAAAATGTAAATGAATTGTTGTGCTTATTGCTGTCGTTCGTGATGTCAAAAATATACACCTTACCTTCATGGTTACAGAAAATCACAAAGTAATGTGTCTATAAATAGATTTTGAAAAAGAGATTTAATAATTACTTTATGTTTATAATTCATGCATTATGTAATTGATGATCGGTAAGGCATTATTTTATGTTTTGAAGTAATGTAAAAGGTAATGAGTTATCATTAAAGGTAATCTATGAGTATTCAATTATCGGTAATTCATTACTTTATGTTTTACAAATAATGTTGAATGTAAGGAATATACATTACAATGTAATGCATTATGGTTATATAATTGGTAACTGATTACTTTATGTTTCGAAATAATGCTGAAGGTAAGGAGTATTTATTACAAAGTATTGCATTATGTTGGAAAATAATGTTGGAAAATAATGAAACAGGTAAATAGTACACATTACAACGTAATGTATTACTTTATCACACCCATTAACAAAGTTTTCCTGGATTGTTAAATAAGGTTAAGAAGAAGTTTTTTGTTTCTCTAAAAATTATAAACACTATTAATTTAAATCAGACTATACTAGTTTCTGTCTCTTTTTTTATGGACAGGCGTCATCAGTGATTTTCCATTTAAATTGTATTATTATTTGTGTCTTATAATTGTCAGATTATCTCTATATGATAAATTTTTCAACAACCTGCGTCTGTAAGAATCAAACCTGCGCTTCTTCTTACATTACAAACGTAACAATACCAAGTCATGACCGTTTAGCGATCACACCCAAGTATGGCCTTGAATATAATGCAGCTAAATCGCAGTTTTCTTTCCTATTAGCTTTTCTGTTATTGTATGTTATACTCAGAGGTGACAACACTAACAAACACAAATATTCTATTTTTAGATTTTTGTTTATTTTTATAAAATCATCCGTCTCTATTTCACAAGGTTACCAGATTGACGTATGGTTTTTACGTTCAGTGTAGACAAGTTTGCGTTTATGTTGAAACATCGCCACAGAGCAAATTTTTTATAATGTAAAGTTATTTTAACGTCATATAGACAGTCGCAATTAATTTTTAATTAATATGAAATTTTCTTTTTCTTTTGTAAAAATTACATTTTTAGTGAATGTATCTCCCAAGTCTAGTGACTTCATTTTGTATTTTTTTTTGGATATGAAAGTTAACAACAATGAGCAAAAAATAAAAATATAATGAATAAAAATCTAAAAGGCATCAAAAGTCAGTTTCAACAGGTGTCGAAAATTTTTAAAATTACTCATATATATCTTATAGTGAGTGCAATTTAATACTTTTTCTTTTCTATATTTCTCTCTGGGAATGTTTTCTTTCCATTTTTCACTTTTAACCCAAAACCACAAATATGTCAATTTTACTTTGCTTGCATTTGTGTTTTGAAATTTTCAATATTTTATGTCAAAATAGGGAGACTTGCTTTGTTTCTTACCTTTCTTATAATTTCTAAACAATTTTATTAACAACAATTTATTTTCTTCTCTCTATTTCAGACATGGCATAAAACATGTTTTAAATGTACAGAATGTGGTATGACATTGAATATGAAAACATATAAAGGATTTAACAAATCACCATATTGTGAAGCGTAAGTAGAGCTTTTTTTTTACGTATAATTTTTATTAGAAATTTTTTTATCAAATAAAAGGATAAAAATTGTTTAATGTCTTATTTTATTTAGCTTTAAAAAAAGTTCCGTATATATTTGTTAATTTTTTTTTCTACCATTTTGTCTCGTTTTTGGATTTGGATTTTAGCCAAAATAGTACCAAATTTTTATATAATAATAATCATACATAAAATTTAAATCATATCATTATAAAATTGTTAAGTTGTCTATGTATTTTGGCATTGGCGCCTTTTTCGTATAGACATTATGCATTCCGCTTCACATGATTAAGGCAGTGATTTTGATCAACTTTAAACTACACCATTTACATTGGATATAAATCAGTGAAATGGAGTAAAATTTAAACTACCCAGTTTGAAAAAGACAAACCGACAACAGCTGGCAAGACACTTTTAAAAGGTGATACAAGTGCTGGCAACAAGTGCTTTCCCAACCCCAAATGATAACATCATTAGACAAAAGGTACGTCTGTCCCAGCACTGGGTAAACAAAATTTCCAACGAAAAATAAATTTCCAAAATAAAAATAATGCCGGGATTCGAACCCAGGCCGCCAGATTTACATCCTACATCTACATCCTCTACCTACTGAGCTAACAAGACTAAATAAATTATAAACGTAAATAAATTATAACTGCTGGGTAATCATTGGTAGATCAAATATGTTAGCACTGGCATAAGGATTGATAGTAATAACTTGCCAACGTTGGAAAAACAAAGTTGGTCTTAAAGAGCTTTTTCAAAAACAACAAAGTCAATTTTATATCAAACAATTTTTAAAAATTATAAAAAAATCAGAAATAAGTATGGGATCGAACCCCTAACCTTCTGACTAAAAATTTTTTTAAACAAAGCATCATCACTTTTATAAAATAAATGCTCTGACTGGGTAGGGCTGAGAACACTTTTTAATTTGAATAAAATGTTAATTTCGGTTAATTTTGACAACGAAATTAGTTTAAAGAAAACAAAACAAAAAATTGTTAAACATGAGTAAATCTCAAAAAAAGCTAATTTAAATTTTTTTTGCAAAATATGAAATTTTACGAAAAAAAATTTTGAAAAAAAAAATATGAATGCTTGATAGTGTCCGACCGAGTACTCGGCTTCGGAGTTCGGCCAAAAAGTGAAGTTCGGCCAAGTTCGGTGTTCGGCCAAATTCGGCCAAAATTTGGCCGAACTACCGAACTTTTATGATTATTTATAAAAGCACAAATAAATAACAATTGTGGCTATATTTACTTTTCAGAATTTACAAAAATACAACGTTTAATATCAATGTGTGAGTAAAACTTCAAAAGCCAAAAGAGTTTAAAAAAAAAAAATTCCAGAAATATACTTACAAGACTTATAAGCAAATAATTAAATTTAATGCGATATAATTAAATATAAAAAAAAATTCGAGTGGTAAGTAATCCAAAAGAGAATAACAGGTTCATCAATTTGGGATAGACATGATGCAGTACCAGACTTAGAAGTAGCAGAACCAAGGAAAATTTTGTTGAAAAAGAAATTAAAATGTTTATATGGAGCCTTTATGTCCGTATAAAAAGCTGTAGCAATAAAATATTTATCAGCCCTACCAACTAGTGTAGCTAGCGAACAGCTTTTTAGCGCTGCCGGACAGCTGTATTCTAATAGACGAAGCAATGCACATGATGTGAATGCGGAAAAAATTGCTTTTCTGTCATTACAATATCAAACTTTTTAAATTTAAATATTAAAGATTAAAGTTTTAAGTTTTTATTTTCTATATCAACTTAAAAATCGATCAACTATTTTTCTTTGACTATAAAATATAGTACAAATATTTTATTCTTTTTTGTACAAAAAATAGTACAACTATTTTCAATAAATTCTTGTGTTTGTACTCGAAATCAAAGATCTTAATGTGATAATGTACTCGATTTTTTTAAATACTTGTCCGAACATCACTTTTTGGCCGAACTCCGAAGCCGAATACTTAGGACACTATTTTTCACCACTTTCGACCCCACCTAAGAATACGATATCAGGGTCTACACATACTTCTACTAAATCAATACTGAAATTTTCAGAGGGCGACGCACTCACTAGGCTTTGTCCCATAGACAAAAATCAAAAAAAATTTTTTGTCTCAAATTGTTTTTTAAATACAGATTTTTTGAAAGATAATAAGGTATCTCAAATAAATGTTAACAAAAAAATTTTTCTGATTGCTTTTGCCACCACGAGAGGGCGTTAAAAGCAGATAATTTCTTGCAAAAATTACTTAACAGAAAAATGAGTTTTAGTTGTTTCACAAAAATAATTCTGAAAAATTCATTTTTTTTAAAAAGTCGCTCGAAATTTGGTTTTCAAGTACTTTGATATATTTGCAGTTAAATTAAAATTTATAATTTAGTATTTATTTATAAAATAACTTTTTTTATTGCTCTGAAAAACACATTTTTTTTTGTTGAAATCCAAAAATTACTTAAGTTTGATGGAGTATAAAAAAAAAATATATAAAATTAGATATTTTTTTTTTCTGTTTTTGTAAGTTTATACTCTTAGCTAACAGAGTATTCAAAAATTAGTGCCTATTTTTTACCACAACTTAAAAAAATGCGTTTTTTGAAATGCCTAATTTTATGATTTTTACTCAAATATCAGGCATTTAAGAGTGTTTAATATCATTGCGCAACACGATTTTATATTTTGAATGTTTAAAAAATAAAAAAATTTAATTATATCATTAGTAGACCAAAACCACTGAAGTATTTTCAAAATTTAGCTCGAGTTCTTTTTTTTATGGCCCACTGAAGTTTTTAATTTTTTTTAAAGGCGTTTTGAGTAAGTCAAAAAAAAATGTATTAAATCTAATACAAGGTTAATAGATGATTTTAATAAAATTTGATGACGGTTCTTTTCATAGAACTAATTAACCCTCTATCTGCTATTTTAGTGGTCATTTCAGCCCCTCCTCTTAGAACACCACTTACACGTTTAACATTTAAGATAAACTCGGAGACCCAAAATTTGTTGCACAGTGTATGCAACTGTAGCTTTAAGTTATGTAAAATATCTCATTAATAATTAGTTAGATCCAATTAAACTATAAATTAGATTCTGTTTCATATTTAAATTACTATTTTTAAGTGTAAGTTGCGATTGACTTCGATTTTGAAGTTTTTTTTTGTTTCATATTTTTGTTTTGCTTTATCATATTATTTGCCGTTATTTATATTTTTCAAATTAGAGATGATAGCGTGACACATTTGTTTTTAAGTTACAATACACGCGTGTGATAGTAACTATATTCCAGCAGCGCTAATACGAAATGCGAGAGAAATTTTTATTTTCTATAAAAGTTTCAATTGTATAAAAACCGTAAGTGTTACAAATTTAATTGCCTTTAACATAAGTGATCGTGAGTGCTAATGGATGAAAATACTAACGGGTCCATCTCTATTTGTAATGTAAACAAGATTTAAAAATAAATTTATAAATTAATGTAACTAATCTGTGGTGATGGCAAATATTTTAAAAAATTCCGATATAATTGATTGTTGGATAGCAGCATCCTCAAACAATAAAATATCAGAGGTGTATAAATATGTAAAACATAAGATAGGCGATTCATATTTTAACAAAAAAACTTAATACAAAAAATTCAGTTTTTAATAGTAAAGTGAATAATAGTAAAGTTCAAAATAACTTCGATTTTTTCAATAATCGAAGTTATTTTGAAAAAAAAATTCTAAATGGTTAAGTTATACTTTTTTTGATCCCGACAATGTAAGTTTATCAGTTTTTTACTTCAAATTATGAAAATAAAGAAAATAAAAATACTTAGGAATCTAGCACAAGTAAAACTTGCCTTAAAAATGTGGAAAAGTGGAAAAATAAAAATGTTGATGGAAGTGCGATATGATTTGTTCATAATTTTTAAATGACGTTTACATTGCTAGTTTTCCTCTTTAATTTTTTCATTTATGTTATCTTTCAAATATCCTTATAGTTTTATTTTTGCAAGACCATTTTAACCGGTTTATCCTATTTTTCAATAAATGATGTTTTTGTATTTTCCACATTGATAATCCGATTCTACCCAAATTTGGTACAAATATATATCTTGCAAATATCAATTTACATACCAAAATTTATTACGATCAGAAAATTTTTTTAGGAGTGGTAGCGTTTTTAAGAAAAAGGATATATAGCAGGACCTTGAGTCCTTAGTCCGATTTAAATAAAAATTTACACACACGTTGCTAGTTGCATGTGTATCAGCATGACCACTCTTTGTAATTTTGTGGGCATTATTGAAGCTAAAATTATATTTTTCAATTTCAGGACACATGGGCGGTAGGCGTGTCCTAGGGCCGATTTTTCCAAAAATTCTTATTTTTCTTAACTAAGCTATTTTATGCTAGTGTACCAAATTTCAAAAATATCTGACTACTCCTTCTATTTTTGTCCCTTCGTTATATGGGAACGAAGCATAGTGCGACGGCAATGGGTTTTATATTTTTTAGAATTTTTCACAAAAAATATCAGAAAACTTTGTAATATTTTAAAGTGCTTTAAAATATTAAAAACTTTTATATGTTTTTAAATTATTTCAAACAGCTGAGTAAATAATATTTTTGTGGTCATCTTCTCTTACATTTATTAAAAATTAGTGTTTGCTAAAGGGTCCGCCATCTAACTTTTTTTTCAACTAGTGCTTATTTCTTGAATGGTAACACTTAGCTCATGTCTGATTTGACAGATAACTAGTTTTATCCTTCCGCTGAACGAATATAGTCCGTATGTTCGCTATCTTGTGAAAAAAGTGAAAGAAACTGGCATCCTCATCGATAAACCAAAGCGTGAAAAGCCAAAAACAGTGCGTACACCCGAGAATATTGCTGCTGTGGCAGAAGAAAGTGTGCGTGAAGCGCCATCAACATCAATTTACCGTCGTTCTCAGCAATTGAACATTTCGGAGACATCATTGAGACGCCATACAAAGTTCAATTGGTTCAGGAGCTCAAAAAAAAAGTTATTTGCGGACCCTTTATTTGTAATAGTAATATTTAATTATGATCTCAAACCTGAGAATTCAAAATGAAATTTTCTTAAACTTCATGAAAAGCTTCTTAGTTTTAATGAAACTATTTTTAATGAAACTTTTTCATTAGTCGTATGAAATTTTAAATAAGTAATATGAAATTTTTTATTAAATTTTATGAAAAACTACATTCATTTAATGAAAAGTTTCAATGGACGAGTTCCAGTGACAATTCATAGATCTAATGCAAAAATTCATTGATAACATGTAGATAATTCTTTCAGTGTAGGGATAATTCATAAAAATTTCTAGAACCATACCATTATAATATTGGGATATATTTGGAAGCATAATACGGCAATCTAATTATCATATTATGATACAGATAAGAGTAGTGTTGTCACATGGTAACATGGTTGTCGCAAACATAAATCTAAAATGTATGATGCTCTTCGAATATGGTTACCTCAACCATGTTTTTTCTTTGCGTGTAAATAGAAAACACTAATTGTTAATAAATGTAAGAGAAAGATACAAAAAAAAAAACATGTGAGGATCAGCGCTGGGAGGGACTGCCGCAGTTTCGACCTAAGCGACTAGGTCATCATCGGTCTTATTCTAATCCACCATCCCCAAGAAACTCATAGTTTATAAGGGAGGGACTGCCACAGTTTGGGAGGGACTGCCGCAGTTTCGACCTAAGCGACTAGGTCATAATCGGTCTCATTCTAATCCACCACCCACAAGCAACTCATAGTTTATAAATAATTTTATAAACACAAAAAACCACTTATTACAGTCCTTCGAATCAGAAAAAAATTATTTCCTTTTTTATGGTTTTTAAAAAACTCTTGAATATTTTTTTTTGTATATTATTAGTTTATAATAAAATCATTTGCATAAATATTTCTTAATATTTTTCTAATACGACTATTTTATACTGACACAATATAAAAAAAACATACACAAATAATAAAATGCAAACATCGCATTACAACAGTGTTGCCAGAACTTGGCTCCCAAAAATGGCTAAATTTGTGTAATATGATGGGACATATGCGTCCCATTCGTCGTCAAAGGTAAAAATAAAGGAGAATTTTTTTTTTTTTTTATTTAATATTTTATAATTAAAAAAAAAGAAAACACAAACAATTCAGTAAAAAAATGAAAAAAACTTAAAAAACAAAAACTTACAAATTCATTTAAAATTCATTTAAAATTATGAGATCCCATAAATGGTTTCTTATAAATTAATTCAAAATCGAACTTAGTTATGATAAATTTCAAAACAATTTCTGTCCGCAGTAAAGCACATTGGTTTTTTACATTCGACACAAATTGTGTTTGTTCGATTTTCAATTCCGTTTTTTGTGCAAACAACACATCGCTTCCTGACTCTTCCATCCATTCTTGTTTGATAATGCCCAGCTAAATCCGGTACTGCCCTCAGTCTTGACCGCGAAAGGATTCTCCGTGATGTAGAGGTAATACCAACTTTTCGACTACAAAAGCCGTCTATTAACTGTGTAGCCAACTGCGTACGAAACTCAAGATGTTTTGTAGAAAATGGTTTTGAATTACTTGTGGATATCTTATCATACACTATGTGTGAGTTTTGTACACCCAAATCCAAAAATTAAAAAAACAAACGAAGATAAAATCTGATCTTCGATTTACGATCATATTCATAGTAGGACTGAAAATAAATAAATCTTTCTTACTTAAAAAGTTACTTAGAAGTTACTTAACACTATATCTTTTTTTGGTCCATAAGATCGACGCCTCCCATTCCTGCGTTATATTGGGAAATCATTTTGGGACATGTCATAGTAATTTTATTTGCCGATCCAGCGTCTTTTAACATTTGCTGTGTCGATTGGATTTATGAAATTAGATCCCATATATACTGCACGATTATCCATCCATTTCACAATTGTAACTCCTTTTGACACAAAGCTTTGGAAGTCTATACGATTAAAAGATTTATCGGCATCAAATTTTGGCTTTTGTGCACGATTTTTTCGCAAAGTTCCACAGGCTCGTATTCCATTGGTCATAAGTTTATGTAACAATATTGGGCTATTGAAAAAGTTATCGAAATATAGTTCTATTCCCGTATTTTCCAGCCCTGTTGCCATATCTAGAATAACGGATTCGCCAATACCAACCTCTCACTATTCCTTTTTGCCTGTATATATATCAATTTTATATAAATAACCACTCTTAGCGTCCCAACGGCACCATAATTAAAACCCCAGCTTATGGGTTTGTCTTTCATAGACTGTTTCATTATATTGCGGCCCTTAAATTTTACCATATGCTCATCGATAGACTGGCATTTGCCTTGGCTCAAATTTTTTCCAAATGCTGAGTTGAAATGATTTATGACTGGTCTAATTTTAAAGGCTCGATCGGCTTGGCTGTTCAGCATTGTTAACAAAATGTAAGCTGGAAAGATTTTTTTCAAAACGGTCTCGAGTCATAGCTTTGGAAATGAACGGTACTGAATATATTTCCATCGTAGTCCAGTACAATCTTATTTCTGGCAATCTGTGGATACTCATTGCTATAATCATCCCAAAAAAACGCTTTCAACTCTTCTTTACTTATAGAAAATATTATTCCTTTCTGCTCACAATAAAGTCTCGTTTGGTGAATTATGTGCTCTATTAGTGCGTCGAAATCACAAACTGCATTAAAGACTTCAAAAACAGTTGGGTCCTTCTCATCAGCGCTTACCTTTGGATTTAAAACCTGCCAGTATATGTAATCAGGGTCAATAAAAGCTGGCGAAACGTAATTTTGATTGGGTTTTTTTCCACTGAAATTTAACTAAAAGTTCTTTGGCATCTTTTAGTTTGGGAACACCTTTTTCCATTGACGCATCAGTCTTAGAATTTTTGATCGTTGAAGGTTTTTCGGTCTGCAGAATATCTTCGATTTCGAATTCGGCTCCGTTCGCTAAATCGGTAAAATCATCCAAAAAAGCTCTATCCTCGATATCTAATTCAAACACATTTTCTTCATCTTCACTATCCGATGCGTTCAAAAGCTCTACAATTTCATCCTCAGTTTTATAAAACCGTCGCAATCTGCTTGATTTTTCTCGTAGAAGGAGTAACAATTTTTAAATTTTGACAACACTTTAGTCGTGAAATGTTGTGCATCCGAGTAAGAATCCGCAATAATATTTTCAAAATTTCCAGCGGAAAATTCTTCGTCGTCAAAGGGTTAAATCATAAAACAAGAGAGATGTTGTTTCTATTCCCGAAAATTATGAACACTGTTTATCAGGGTTTAAAAGACTACACTCACTATATTTTTCCCGTAAAGACTATACACATTAAATTAACTGAAAATCAGTTAAAAACTTACTACTTACTTTTCGTTTAAAACAATTGTATTTTTTAGTTTATTTCAACTGTTGAAAAATTAATTGACAAAATTGATAAAACAATGGATTGTTTTCGTTTATTTCAATACTCAATATAACTTTTGGTTTTAAATAGAAACTTTTAACTGAATATTTTAACTATCACCCAAAGTCCGTTTATTTTGTTTATTGAATAACAGACAGAAAATTAAAAAATATAATTCTTTCGTAATTTAACAGTATATTCCATTGAAACAACTTTACCGATTCAATTTTTAAATAACTGTTGAACTTTTTTGGAAAAGTTCTTGTGAGTATATAATTCGTTAAGAAGTTTTTATTTTAACTTTAACTACAACTTTTAATAATTCAAAAAGTTCCAGCACAAGTCATTAAAAAACTTACGGTTATTCAAAAACAGCCAGTCTTTGTTTTAAGCAGTTTTTCTCTTCTTAACCCTCTAACGGGTAAGGCTGCCTCAGGGGCAGTCTTCATAAAATTTACCACATATGCGTCAAATGAGCGTTTATACTTAGAAATTAATATATTCCGATAGAAAACTAAATTTGGTAAATATTTTGCGAATAAATTTTTCGTGTGCCGTCCACGGTTTGGAAGAGAGAAATCTTTAAAATCAAAATTTCGTAAGATTTCAAAAACTAATTATTTGAAAAAAAAAAACTCTTTATAATCAAATATAAATAAGATTGAAGCTTTATCTTTAATAATAAGTCCTTCCAAGGACTCACAGGATTTTATCAGGATTCCTCTAAAGGACATAGTCTTAACTTATAAACTAATAGACGGATTTTTTTGAAATTTTGCAGAAAGAAGCCATTAAGTATTAATAGCAAAGCGCTGAAGTTTGAACATTATAAATTGAAGTTGAGATACTTTTTCGCCTAATTTCGCTTGATCCAAAAAGCGAAAATCCCAATATATTCTTAAATAGGAGCAGAAAAAAATAGTTTTTCGAACGTGGTTATATCTTGGTAAGAGAAATATTTTTTGTCCAAAACTTCTCTTTTTATATGCTTTAGTTTCCAAAATGTACCCTAAAATATTTTGGCTCATATCGCCTAAATTGGGCAACGATAAACAATATTGTTGAAGAACTTATTATTTGTTTTTCGAGTGGTATGAATTTCGTTGCAAAACATCGTTTGCCAGTTAGAGGGTTAATATGCTTTAACTTGAACCACACAAGATATTGCCTAAACACAGTTTAAACAAAGCAGTTAAAGCAATAGTTTAACTTTTGAATTATGTGCTGGTAGCATGAAAAGCAATAACTGGCCAGCATGAAAAACTATAACTGGGCAGCTAAAAACAAAAAACGATCATTAGCTTGGTGTGCTTGATTTTGTTTTCAAACACTTAATGCATAACAGAATTATATAAAAGCATCAGGGTCGTCGGCGTTGTCAATCCATTTAGTTAAAAGTCGTATATTTTTAAGGAAAAAATCTTAAATTTTTATTTCGAACACAAAAAAACGAGAAATTAAAAACTAATGTCAGGACTATTTACATAAAAAAGGAAGCTTGATCAAAACAAATTTTTTATCAAACAGTTATTTTATGTAACAATAACACTACATACAGAAAACAGTTTTGTAGTTGCAGCCCGAATTTTTGTGGTTCCACTTACTATCACTATTATTAAATTTTAATACAATTGTAACAACCGGCGTTTATTTATAAATTTCGAATTTTTATTGTAACAATTAAATATTTTCTGTTTATTGACTATAATATTCTATAAATAGATTCACCTGCTTTCAACAATATTTATTTTATTATTAAAAAAATTATATGCTGGGCTCGAACCGGCGATCTTCCGTGTGTCAAGTACTTTACCTCTAGACTAAACCCAATTTAAAAGTTTTTTTTTTTTTTAATTTCAATCTTGAATATTTTCTAGTTTCAAATTTAAATATATGTCTCAAAATAGATATGTATGTACAACAGAAATTCGGTTGCTAATCTCATATTTTATTAGGGTCGTGAAAACCATAAAAAAAATTTTATATTATTTTAAAATTATTTTATTAATAAAAAATTCTTATTCCACGAACTGGGCTCGAACCGGCGCTCTCCTGCTTGTCAGGCAATAACTTTACCTCTAGCATAAACTCAATTTGAATTTGTATTTTCTAATTTCAACATTGAATCTGTTTTTGTTTTAAATTAAATATGTATGGATAAAAATAGATTTATATGTACAACAGAAATTTGGTTGCTGATTGGGATTTTGTAAGAGTTACCAATTAAAAATAATTCTTATTCTGCGAACTGGAATCCAACCGGTGACCTTCTGATTGTCAGGCAATTAATTTACCTCTAGCCCAAACCCAATTTGAATTTGTATTTTAAAATTTCTACCTTGAATATTTTTTTTCTTTCAAGTTTAAATATAAATGTCTAAAAATAGATTTGTATGTACAACAGAAATTGGGTTGCTAATCCTAATATCTATTAGAGTTACCAAAACTATTAAACTTTATATTATTTTAAAATTGGTAGCGAAAACTAATATTTTAGATAGAGTTTGTTTGTTTTTTGCAGGCCAAACTAATATTCGATTTTAACTGCAAGTATTTTATTCAAGGGATAAAATCTCCGAGAAGTGATTGGTATTAAAGGTAATGTAGAAGATAATATTTTTTAATATTGATTAGGAATACCAATAGTTTGAATGATGTGACTGTGTTTTAGTTAATTTTATATATTTTCTGTTTACATAGTTTAATGATTCTGATGATGAATTTTAAGTACTTACATTTAGAATTATTGAATAATGATTACATTTTGTTGGTTACAATGGAATTACAACCAATTTATTCTCTGTGTGTATTTGTACTTTTTTAATCAAAGAGCTCTAACAAGAAACTTTCCTAAGTAAGAGGTTTGACTTCGCCAAAACACAGTCACATCGTTCAAAATATTTGTTTTCCTAATCAATATTGAAAAAAATATTATCTTCTACATTACCTTTATTATCAACAACCAACCACTTTTCAGAGATATTTTCAGTTAACATCAAATATTAGTTTCGTCTGTAAAAAAAACAATCATTCTATCTAAAATATAAGTTTTTCTAACCAATTTTAAAATAATATAAAGTTTTTTAATAGTTTTGGTAACTCTAATAAAATATTAAGATTAATTTCTGTTGTACATACAAATCTATTTTTAAACTTGAAAGAAAAAAAAAAATATTCAAGGTAGAAATTTTAAAATACAAATTCAAAATTTAGGCTAAGGATAAAGCAATTGCCTGACAAGCTGAATGTCACCGGTTCGAGTCCTGATCGCGGCATAAGAATTTTTTTATAATACAATAATTTTAAAATAATATTTTAATTTTATTATAATTTTGATAACTCTAATAAAATATTGAGATTAGCAACTAAAATCTATTTTAGATGAACATATTTAAATTTGAAACAAAAAACATTCAAGGTCGCAATTGGAAAATATAAATTGGGTTTAGGCTAGAGCTAAAGAAATTGCTTGACAAGCAGGTTCGAGCCTAGTTCGCTGCATAAGAATTTTTTATTAATAAAATAATTTTAATATAATATACATTGTTTTTTATAGTTTTGGTAACTCTAATAAAATATTGAAATAGCAACCAACCGAAATTTCTATTGTACATACAAATCTATTTTTAGACAAATATTTAAATTTGTAACTAGAAAATATTCAAGGTTGAAATTTAAAAAAAAACATAATTAAACATATTTTTTTTTTTTCAATTTATAACGAGCTTTCAACCTCCGTATATTTACAAAAAAAGCAAGAATGGAGCAAATTGATTATTAATAGGTTTTTTGTTAAAGTTCTGCCTATTATATAGGCTCTAGCTTTTCTAAAACTTCGGGTTCTGATGAGATCTTTAGCCAGATCGAAATACTAGTATCAACCTAGCTAATATGTTTGATTTGCTTTATTTTTGTAAATATACGGAGGTTGAAAGCTCGTTATAAATTGAAAATAACATAAAAATAATCTCGATGTATATAAAAACAAAAAACTAATTTAACTGTAATAAACATATTTAAATTGGGTTTAGGCTAGAGTTAAAGTAATTGCCTGACAAACGCCCGGTTCGAGCCCAGCATATAATTTTTTTTATTAATAAAATAAATTTTGTTGAACGCATGCGAATCTACATATTTATAGAATATTATAGTCCATAAACATAAAATATTCAATTGTTGCAAAAAAAATTCGAAATTTGAAAATAAATGTCGGTTGTTACAATAGTAATTAAATTTAATATATGTGGAACCACAAAAATTCAGCTGTCGAAAAATTCGGTTGCAACTACAAAACTTTTTTCTGTGTTGAGACCGACATCAATTATAAGTGTTGTAGGCCTCATCACTAAATTATAACATTTTCTAGCACATGGTGTGGCATAAAATAAAAAAGTCATATACTGCATTTCCCTTTTCAGATCGAAAAAAGTGTGGTTTTATTAAATCACTTTGTTGTTGTTTATTGTTTGAAGTATCATCGTCTGTATGTAAATTGTGACATTGTCAACTGTGCGATAAATACTTTTACGTACACATCACTTACACAGCTGACAGTAGAAGACACAATTGCATTACTTGAGCAAATTTCCCCACTTTGTGTCAACAATATAATAATGATGATTATCATCATCATCATCCACATCTATATTGTGTAGCAAATAAACTTTAAACAAACAATTGAAAAACAAATGCAATAAAAATAAAAAAAACGAAGAAGACTAAATCTAAAAGAGAATAAATGTTGAAGTTGCAACATCCTGTTTTGCATACTGACACAATTTTTTTTTTATATTCAGTTATTGCTAGAAAACCTTTAAACATTCTACTAAAACAATAAATAACAAAGTATGTACGATATAATTAGGGTGACCATTTCTTTTCGGACATTAAATCAGTACAAAATTTTATAAATTTTGTGATGAATTCTAAAAAATGCAGGGAACTTACTTTTCCAATATAAAAATTTAAATTATGGGAAAATTTGCTTAGAAAAGTAAGTTGAGATTATGAAAATTATCAAAATTTATTTAAAACTTTCACACTCAGCTAATTTTTATGAATTAAATTATACGCTGAGACAAATATATGCATGATATTAATGAATTGTTGCATTAAATCAACGAAATTTCGCTTGAATTCCTTCATTGAAACTTTTAATTAGATTAAAAAAGTTTTTCACAAAATTATTTGAAAAAACTTATTTTTTTTATTAAAAGATCATACTCCTAATGAAAAGTTTCATTGGAAACAGTTTTATACAAATTAAAAAATGTTTTTCATAAAATGGAAAATTTTTTATTAATTTGGTAAAAAAAAAATGCCTTAGTTTAAAGTAATATTTGATTTGAAATTTCAAATTCTAAGAAGCTTTATTAAAGAAACAACATTAATTTTAATACTGACTACTCTTTTATTTTTCGTCCTGAATATTTGTTTACCTAAACTCAAAAAAAAAAAAAAAGTTAGTAGAAAAGTAAGTCAAAGGTTTTGTAAATCAAGTATCTTTTTTCTCAGCAAATTTTTTGCTGAAATTGTTGTTTTCGGCGATTAGATTAGACTAGAGTGGCACTATGTACCGTGACCAGAAGTTGGTATTTTGTGCTGCCAAAGAATACACCCCTATAGGTTCAGGCTCCCTACGAAGCCATCTATCCTACCAGGTAATCAATTCCAAACGTCCAATGGCGTCAATATTCGACCACAAAAATAACTCACCCTCCTGTCGGAGAGCCTCGGACATTTGCAGAGAACATGCTCTGAGGTCTCGGGATCGTCCCATCTTGTACAATTGATACCTAAGGCCACAGTGTCCCATGAGGTACCCGTCACGGTCCTTAGTTCGCCCCTCGTCATAGACAAGTAGTTTCCGCGACCCTCTCCCCAGAGGGAGATATAAACAGCCTCGCCTGTCGCTGCCCAGGCGATCTGCCCCAATAGGCCCCCAAACTCCGACTCCCTCATCTTCTGAGCCTCTCTCTGACATACCATTGGGTACGCCACAGAAGGGTTCAGGGCCAATGAATTGTCGACGAGCTCCGCAGTTGGCCAAACAGTCAGCCCGTTCGTTGCCCTTATGCCCATCATGGCCAGGAACCCAGCCCAGTGTCAAGGAAGTTGTTAAGTCCCGAGGACGATTTAGAGAGTCGATACATTCCTCAACCCGACCCGACGACACATCTTGAGCCCTCAAGGCACCAAGTGCCGCCTGGCTGTCAGATAGAATGTAGATCGTGGCCCCACGTGTCCTCATCCGCAGACACTCTTCCACACAGATACAGATAGCGAAGACCTCCGCCTGAAAAACGGAGGGATATTTGCCCATGGGCAGAGCACGCTGAAATCCGATTCCGACTACACTCGCCCAGCATTTAACTGTTTTGAACTTATGTTTTACTAATTTATTTTGGTAAAAAAAAAAATATGCTGAGAAGCACATTAATAGTGTGGACGACAAACAGAGTGAAGATATACGCAGAAGGAAGTAGATGTCGCGACATGTCAAGATGTAGTAGAGACGAGAAAAATATTTGTTTATTAACTAAATAAAAAACAAAATAAAATATTTAAATTTAATGAAGATTAAATGTGTATTTGTAAACTAAATATTTATAGAGATTAATAATATAGTGTGGTCAAATTCCAAACAAATATACGTTTAGGTATATTTTATTAGGCATAAAGCTGTCTACTTCATTTATAAAAGCTGTTGTATTTGTTTACAAAACTTAGTGAAATAGAGCAAAATGTTATGACCAGGACAGCGGCTTTCATGCACTAACAAATTTAAAACTTGCGCTTAAAATGAGCATTAAAATTTGAAATATAAGCTTAAAATAAGTAATCAACCCCTGCACTAAAAAAAAAAATATTCAATGATATTAAAAAAAATGTGCACTAAAATTTTGTGGATTTTTAAAAATGTATTATTACTCGAGAGCGTTGGTTTTAAAATTAAATCCAATATAAATATCTAACAAATGACAACTATATGATATGTTTAGGGTTAGAAATGAGTTCTTATGTCTATTTTTAGTTAAATCTTACGAGGGCGGTCCCAAAATTAGCCGATCTGACTTACAGATGACTGCAGTAGTTTAAAAAAAAAACCCATTGGCTAAAAGTGGCAACCTTATAAACATATGTTTTAAGTTTTAAGGCGCCACGTTGTTTAGTATAGTAGTTTAGCCATAAAACCTGGAAAAAAGTGGTCACCGTTATATAATTCAATACTTTCATTAAAAAAAAAAAAACAACACATATTAAGGCCGAGCTTTATTCTACTCTGGGGGAGTCTGCTCCTTCGTTTACGACTATAAAATATTGGGTGGCAGAGTTTAAACGAGACCGTACCAGCTGCCAAGATGAACACCGTAGTGTTCGCTCAATTGAGGTGTCCACGTCAGAAACGGTTTAAGAAATCCAGAAAATGGTATTGGATGATCTCGGCTGAAGGTACGTGAGCTGGCTGAAATGATAGGCATTTTAGAAAGTGCTATACATCGCATATTGACCCGAAAATTTGGAGATGAGAAAGCTGTGCTTACAATAGAACAAAACAGCGCAGTGAAGATGTTTTCAATAGAGTGTTTGGCGATGTTTCACCGCAATAAAGCCGAGTCTTGGCTTCGATTCGTAACCATGAGTGAGACGTGGGTCTGCCACTTCACATCTGAGACGGGGAACAATCAAAGCAGTGGACTTTAATGGGGAATCGTGCGAGTCAACGACGAGTATAACTAACTAATTAAACTAAGGAAAAAATACCACATTTGGCGAGAAAAGAATGTATTGTTTCACAAGTCACACATGCACTATTGCAATGGCCAAATCAATAAATTCAAGTTCGAATTGCTTCATCACGCACCTTATTCGAAAGATTTAGCTCCCTCGGATTATTTTCTATTTCTAACTTGAAAAATTGGCTCGGTGGTAAAAGATGTAGAGGTGAAGTCTGCGGTTTATGACTATTTTAAGGAGTTAGACAATTTTTTACTATAAATAGAGTATCGAATCTATTGAATATCGCTGGGAATAGTGTAGTAAGCTAAAAGAAGATTATGTTGAGAAATAAAGAAAATTGTTCCCAAATTTGTTGTGTTTCTTTGTTAGGTCGGCTAATTTGGCACCGCATGTATTTTCAATTTTTACAAAATATCTAAACATGTGCAATTAACTTAAAAATATGCAACAAAAAATGGCAAAATATACATTAAAATTTGAATTTATAACAAAATATTCATCCAAAAATTTAAAAAAAATGCAACAACAAATCGCTGCCATTTAGTTTCAAATTCTTTGATTCGGAAAAGTATTTGATCAAAATCGATTTGGGCTACTGCTTACAAACATGCATTTGGTATCCGGACGGAACAACAAAACTAACAATCTTAAATCTATAGGGAAACTGGTCAAAAAACAAGTACATGCATTAAATTTGATTTTAACAAATTTTTTCCTTATACTCTCCACAATGAACTCTTACAAATGATACAAAAAAATATATATATATTAGAGGTGAAAACAAAAATGAAAAACTTATTTAAATGTAAAAACTAAATTGTATGGTAAAAAAAACATTTTGTGGTGAAAAAGTATTTTTGTGGTGAAAAAAAGTTTTTGTATTGAAAAAATTTTGTGGTGAATTTAAAATAGTATTCAACTCTTAGTGTCTGATGGGAAAATATGACGTTATATTTTATACACCTGACTACTATGAAATTGTACTAATATACACAAATTTGTATTTAAAATTTAGAGGTACCTTCACATTTTCACTCATAACTTTTACTCCGATAGACCCGATGTGCTCATTTTGAAATACCTTTTCGGGAAAATGTACATCAACCTAGTTGAAAATTGGCAGTCCAACAGACAGGACGGACATCTCTAAATCGCCATAAATTGGTCTCAGATCTATATTTCGATGTGTTACAAGGAAATGACCCACTGAAATATACCCTCATCACAGTATGTGAAGAGTATAATTAACTAACATCGGGTTTCAAATTCGATTTTTAAGAAAATAGTCATACAAATTATTTCAACTTAAAAGTTTTTTTTTTAGAATTGTTGAGGTTAAGAAAGAAGAGTAAACGTTTTTCTCTAAAAATGATAAACACTATTAATTTTAAATCAGACTATACTAGTTTCTTCTGCCTTTTTATGGGCGGGGGGCGCCATCAGTGATTGCCATTTAAATTGTATTATTATTTGTGTCTTATAATTGTCAGATTGTCACTATATGATAAATTTTCCTGGGGCTGTAAGAATCAAACCTGCGCACAGTGGGAGAAATGGCCAATCTAGTGGCGCTTTAAGGAAATTTTAAATTTTAGAATTCTACTAATTTTTCTTATTTTTTTGTAAACTAAGAAACCAACGGATTTTTGGTTTTTTTGTTTTGTTTTGCTCTCGATATTCGTCCACCTGTGATAGCTTTCAAACTTGACATATGTTTTAAGCAAGTGCATTATACTTTTCGCGCTTTTTTAAAGTTAAAATTTTGTTTACACAACAAAATCATTATTTTAATATAATTTTTTGACTTAGTGTTTATAAATTGAAATTATTAGGTATGTATTAAATAAAAAAATTGTTTTGGATTTGTAGTTATATGTTTTGTTATTAAATGTGGTAAACAAATGAGCTGTGTAAAATAGTGTTTTATTATATGTAACTTAAACCTTTGTGGAATAAAAGTTGGGAGGATTCGACGAACTTCGCTGCCATGTTTGGTTTATTTGTTTCTATGTTCTGTTTTCTATGTCCATTTGAAAAATTAGCTGCAACTTTTTGCAACTTTATGATTTTTTAACATTTTTTAGATGCAATGTCAGAGTCTAAGCGCACACCCTTTTTTTAATTGGCACTCCTGAAACAGTACTAGCAAAAAAAGTTTTTGGCGGTGGAAAATCATGTTTTTTCTACATGTTATGATCCATGCAACAATATAACGGAAGAGCAATGTCAACAAATTCGTAAACAATTAAGAAATTTTGTTAATAAGCTGCGGTACAAGTGGACAACTAGTCATAGAATTATGAAAAAAATTTGCAGATCAAAATAAAGAATGGTTGGAAGGAGATCTTATTTTCCAGAACCAGCCATTGGTCATCGTAAATATAAAAGTTTTTCAGAGTGCTCAACTAAAACTCAAATAAAAAAGGTTTCTTCTATTGTTGATAATACGCCAACAGAAGAGCTAATGTTAGCAACGCGCATTAGTCTTTTCAAATCTGGTAAAAGGAATGCTTCACAAGTTGTTTCGGAATTGAGCTTAGAACCTACAATAGCTCCAAAAATGCTTAAAACTGTAAATGCTGAGCCAAAGCACCTATTCCATATACACCTGAGGAAGCTTTGGCCCTATATATAGATGGAGACTACTCAAAACATACATATAAATTAATGCAATATGGTGCCAAGAGCGAAATTGTAACATTTATCCAAGCTACGATGTTTTAGCTAAAACTAAAAAGAGTGTTACCCCAACGACATACGCGTAACTGAACGTTCAGCAGAAGTAAATTTACAGTCTCTCATTAACCATACTGTTGGACGTATATTACAGGCTTTTCCAGCAGCATTTGAGGACCTCGAAATTGATTGCATAAAGCCATTTATAAATGGGGTTGTGATGGAAGCAGTGGTCACTCTACTTACAGACAATGCTTTAATGTTCCCGAAACTGGAACTATTGATCAGCATTTATTTGCTGTATGTATTGTACCTTTGCTAATAAAAAATGGATCGTCAATACTATGGGAAAATAATCGACCTTCTTCAACTAGGTTCTGCAGACCTATTAAACTAATTTTTGAAAAAGAGTCAGCAGACTTAGTTCGAGATGAGGTTGAAAATGTTAGAGGCAAATTGCTCAAATTTTACCTACAACATTAAATCATTTGAAAATACAACATGAATTCCATTTGACAATTGATTGACGGAAAAGTTTTCAACACCATAGCGGAGTCATCATCACAGGCTTGCGGAATTTGTGGGGCAACTCCAAAATGTTTAACAATCTGAATATGATTCAGTTAAGACAACCACAAGAACATTTGTACGAGTATGGATTATCAACACTCCATGCATGGATTCGCTGCTTTGAGTGTATAATTCATATCGCGTACAGACTACCAATAAAAACCTGGCAAGTTCGTGGAAAAAATAAGAAATTGTTCAAGAAACAAAAACAAAAATTCAACTAGAACTTAGAAAACAAATGGGCATTCTGGTGGACATTCCAATGACGGGCTCAGGGAACACAAACACGGGAAATACTGCCAGAATATTTTTTAAGCAACCGATTTTGGCCTCTACAGTAACTGGCGTACAAATGAATTAATTAAAAGATTTGGAATAATTTTGCGCACAATGGTGTGTGGGTATACAGTAAACACAGAGGCTTTTCGCATATATGCTTGGGAAACTGCAAATATATTTGTAAGTGAATACCCCTGGTTCTATATGCCTGCATCCGTCCATAAAATTTTATTGCATGGCGCAGATATCATTGAAAATGTTTCGTTACCAATAGGAATAATGTCAGAAGAGGCACTTGAGGCAAGAAAAAGATTTCCGTAGCTATAGGCTTAAGCACACACGAAAAACATCAAGACTACACACTATGGAGGACTTATACATGCATTGTTGGTTCTTCAGACCCTTTCATTACATCTAAATCTAAAAGTACCTCAAGGTACTCAAAAAAACATATTGAAATAGATGATGAGGTCAAGCAACTTCTTTTAAATGACTATGAGTTACCAGACACCCACATTTCGGAAAGCTCTGACTCAGAATAATTTCCAAATAGGTTCTTCTAGAAGATGAGCAAATATAAAGTAGGATCTTATTATTAAAAACATATTCCATAATTTATATCAAGAATTTGTTACTTTAATTTTTTTTAATTACAAAAATAAAAAGAACATTAAAAAACTAAAATTACAAAATAAAACACAACTGCTTTATTAAAAAAAAATACTATACTTAAAATTAGCTATTTTTTTAAGTCATTAACAATTCAACACGAAATTAGCAATTTCTTGCACAGTCCACAATAAATCAATAAAAAAAAGTTAAAAAATATCCACATTTTAAATTAAAAAAGAAGAAATAATAATTACAAAAAAAAAATCTACTAGTATTGGTGCATGCTGAGTGTAGGGTAAAATTCCAAAAAAAATAAATAAATATAATTATAATGCCTTAAAAATATAATTTTGTTTAAAAAAAGTTTAAAAATCGAAGTAATACAAAATTTTAAACATATATACTACTTTTAATATATTAATTGTCGATGATGAATGATACAGCATTAATGGCGCACACTGTACTGAAGCGGCATATCCTGGGCTATTAATTTCACTGAATATTTCTAATAGATCAGATCAGTAATTAAAAAATATAATTAAGCGCCACCAGATTGGCCATTTCTCCCACTGTGCTGCGCTCTTCTTATTACATTACAAACGTTAAAAATACCAAGTCATGACCGTTTAGCGATCACACCCAAGTATGGCCTCGAATGTAATGCAGGTAAATTGCAGTATTCTTCCTATTAGCTTTTCTGTTATAGTATATTTACTCAGAAGTGACCAACACTAACAAACACAAATATTCTATTTTTAGATTTTTGTTTATTTTCTAATATCATCGTCTCTATTTCACACATTACCAGATTGAGTATGGTTTTTACGTTCAGTGTAGACAACTTGGCGTTTATGTTGAGACATCGCCACAGAGCAAATTTTATAATGTATTTAGTACAGTGTTATTTTAACGTCATATAGACAGTCGCAATTAATTTAATAATATGCATTTGACAAATTTAATTTAGAAAGGTTGAGGGTTAAGAAGAATGAACGTTTTTCTCTAAAAATTATAAACACTATTCATTTTAAATCAGACTAGACTAGTTTTTTTTTTTTCAAATTTCTTAAATATAATTATAGTTATACAAATTATTCTAATATTCTATGTTATTTATTCAACAAATAGTTGTCTTCATCACAAAAAATCCCTCATCTGAAATTATATTCGAAAAACTATTTATTTATTTGCTTATAAAAATTCATGTGATATCAATAGAAATTATTATACTAAACGAACTCTGGAGTTGAAGTTCGTTATAATTTGTGTATAATTTCCGCATATGAGCATGATAAAGTTTATGTAAGAAAATAAAATGTATCATCATGTATGATTAGATAAAATAACAAAAACTGACAGTATTACGAACCAATAAAGAGATAGTTAGACAACATTTATTGTACTACATCATTATTTATATCATTCATCATGCATTCATTCATTCATTGCCAAATGATAACAAATTCAATAATGTTTGTGAAAAAAAAGTACTGACTGAATGAATAAAATTTAAGAATTGGAAAAGAAAACAAATTTAGATTTTGTAAAAAAGTTTAACATAAGTATTACAATTGCAATTTCAAAATATATTTATTTTAATTTGTATAAATTAAACTAAATTAACAAAAGTTTTTGTAAAAATTTCGTCTAAATAAAAATAAGATATATTTCAATCTACTCCATCTCTGGAAAGTGATATAATATTTTATATAGTTTGAGAGGTACTTGAATCAGCTTTTCAACCATACACAGAAAAAATTATTTTAAATAAAATTTTTTATTTAAATTTTGTTTGATTTCAAACTCACTTTCTATTACTACTTAACCCGATAACAATATAATATGGAGCTTTATATAATTTTATCTTATATAATATGAATCATAATTAATTATTAAAATTGCAACACACTAAATATAGGAAGTATTCCTGAGTGTTGCTCTCTTTAAAAAAAAAAAAAAAAAAACAATAATATTAGGTTTTCTCGTAAAAGCTCGTGTATTTACTTGAAAAAATTTATTTGCAAAAAAAGAGTTATAAATTAATAAAAGCGTTCGTTTAAATTTTTAAGTGATAGTTCGAATATTAAATTAAATTTTAGAATTTCGAATTATTTAACATTTTACTTAACCCTCCAAACTGGCGAACGATGTTTTTTGAACGAAATTCATACCATGTGCTCCACTCGAAAAAAAATAATAAGTTCTTCAACCAAATTGGTTATCGTTGCCGAATTTAGGCGATATTTTTTTATTTTTTTTTTTTTTTTTTAGATTTTAGATTAGATTAGTTTT
>CM037853.1:81857962-81905970 GCA_021234595.1 Delia radicum | reverse complement strand
TCGATTTACAACTCAAGCTATTTTAAAAATGTTGACATATTCGTGTCAATATATAACAAAATAATACAAAACATGTCATATGACGTAAACGATATAATAGAAATAAACTCGACAATTCGTTCACTATTACTTGGATGCGATATTTGCTCACTAATTTTTACCATTGACCACCAATGGGATATATGTCGCATTGATTTTTTCATATAAAGAGTTGCAACAAATAATTTTGACAACACTTTTCTTAAAAAGGTTGGGTCAATAAACCCGAATAAGGAAAAAATTGCAAGTTTTCCAGCAGTTTAAGGTTCTGTCGTCAAAGGTATAAGCTTTATGTTGTCAAGGCACCGATTTATTGTTCATACTATTTTTAAAAACCATACTACTTTTTCATACTAATTTAATACGATACACTAATCGTATTATTTTTCAATATTATCACTTTTACTAGGCATTATTTTAATTATTACTCCTCCTGCAAAGTGGTTTAATTGATTTCACTGTTCAATTTCAGTTAAACTAAAAATTTGTGCACAATAATATTACAGTATCCACGTTTTCAAAAAATTGGGATTGTATGAAAATATAATTTTAGTGGTAATTGTATGCATATATATAATTAAGTTTTCTAATTTGAATAGATACATTACTACTTTAAACTATACTTCTAAAATTTTATATATCCTGAAGTTGGATAATCTCAAATACAATGGAACAAAAATTTGGAGTTTTATAAAATCTCTTCATACGGAACATATTCTAACTAAATTTGTAGTAGAGTTGTTGTACATTAACTTTTTAAGCACTGTGCACAACATGGTCAGAAGCGGAAAGACAAAACTCGACATATCCTGCACAACAACGCAATTTAAAATACTTAAAATTATCTTGTTTTACGTATGCAAACAATTTGACATTGAGTAAAAAATATATTTCGAGCTTTGTACCAAGTATGGTGACGGTTAGTTTTAATTTCCAAAATTTGATTCACAGTGAGGAAAACTGGGCATTTTTAAATTGGAAAATAGCCACAGCTCCCAGTTTTAAAACATTTGAAAAAAAAAAAATACGATTTAAAATTTGTTGTCATTATTTTATTTGCTACAATCAAATCAAACTTAAAATAAACCCTTTTTACAATTGTGTAATTTTTCTGTTGTAATTAAATACGTTCATTTCATTCTTAATTATTTTTTTTTTTTTTTTAATAATTGTGTATAAAGTGTATCAATGAAGGAGAATATGGACTTTTATCTTAATATAACATCACTGCGATTGGCAAGCTTTTAAAGATGAGCGGATTTGTCAAATTTTGTCTTTAAGAGATACAAATCCCATAATTTAGAATATTTTTCAAATCACAATTAAATTTCTTTTTAAATCAAAAAAAAATTAAGTTTCGTTGACTTTAGAGATTTCTTTAAAATATAAAATAAATAAGTTTTAAAAATCCGCCATTGGTGAGCTAATTTTAATTTCATAAACTCGCTTAAACTGTAAGCCGTAGGCAAATTTGCTAAAAAAAAATTGGAATAAGAAACAAGATAAAAGTTAAAATCGAAACCACCTAAGTAACAAATTTTTTAAAATCGGTTTTATTGATGACTATAAAAAAAATTTGCATTCTATAGTAAAAACTATAAACGAATTTTTTATAACGTCTATCTACGATTTTTGTTATCAAGTAATTATTGAAAGTTAAACTTGGAAACCTTTCAGGGAAAAATATATTTTCTAATTCGGCATTAATGTAAAACCCGTAATAAATTTGAAATTCAACTTCACATTCGTTATTATCGTTGAAACATCTTCTCTTTTATTTGGTGTATTGCGTTCAATGGTATTGAAAATATGAATACTTTTTCCTATAACCTATAAATAATTACTTTATATATTCAGCCCAATTCTCAATAACAATTCCGTGAGAATTTTTTCCCTATTCCTTGTTCCCTTATTCTTAATATAATCTGCCCGGGGACTTTTTCACTTTTCCCTTATTCTAAACGAATTTCGAAAATGAGAAAAAAGTAGGTATTATGAATGTCAATAATAGGGAGAATTGTGATAGCATTTGTATGAATTATTCGGCCAAAAAAATTAAAGGGAGCTCTGTGCAAAAATGTAAGTATTTTATCTTTTCTATTAAAAATTTATAAATTATTGTTATTTTAATTATTATTATGGCATTATTCTTACTTTCAGGTCAAAAACATCAAATAAGCAGCAGATAGAGATTCCCTTAAATACAATGCAAACGCACCCAGATATTGCGTGCGGTTTTTATAAAGGAAGCAAGGAGAAGCTCAACAAGATTGGGTGCAATTTGGAGAAAGAATTGAACTCAGCAGGCCACCAAAGAAAAATGTTACCGAATGGAAGAAGGAAGAAGATAAGAATGACAAAGTTTGTCCTTACGAATGTTTATAATAAACTGCCAAATATTTTACAGGATTGGGCCGATCAAAAGAAGTATGTGCGGCACAAGGACCCTCCAAAATATTAAAGCCACTGTTAAACTGTTGGCGGGCCAAATTTGAGCGTAAACTTTCGCCCACTGAAGAAACTATTATACCATTAGTTGGTATGAAAGAGTCAGTTGAAGGTGTGGCAAACAGATCGGACTAGGCTCTTACATAATGGCGCGCAAACTCCAGAAAACATTGAGAGCTCATTAGATTTGTTACTGGCAGATGTGATAGAAAATAATGTTGACAAAATTGACGAAGAGACTCCACCCCATCAGCCACCGCCAAAAAAACGAAAAAGTGAAAAGCCCACACAAAAAGTTTCTCCTACCGATGCCTTTGCAGAGGAGCTGCTTATCCAAAAAAATATTTCGGTAGCTATGAAAGATATTTCGGAAGGTTGTGAAAGATATTCGGAAGCTTTGAAAGAATAGCAGCAAAATGTCAAAAAGGTCTATCGATCTACTGACCGGCTTTACGATCTTCAAACAGCATCATTTAAAACAACTGAGAAAGCTCAGAAGACGAGTTGGAAGAGCTAAAGCGGCATCACTTGGTGATGGAAAAGTTGAGAGTCAGAGAAGTAGAGGAAGAAAAAACAAGAGACTGTTACAATTAGAATACTTGAGGATACAAATATTAAGTACAAATGAAAATGTGACCTGAATTTTTTTTATGTTTTAGAGCATTTAAGTTTGCTTTTGAAGTTTTAGAAATTTAAGTTTTGTTTTGCTTTTAAGTTTTTGAATTTGAATTTAAGTTTTTGTTGTTTGTTTTTTAAATTTTTCTTTTATTTTTTTATATATATATATACAAATATACCTACATATGTACAAAAATACTATAAATTATTTCCAATATTATTTATATAGTTTTGTGCAGCAGTTAAATACTGAGGCGATGGTAAGGGCATAACATCACATTCTTGGATGGTAAAATTCTCCGAAATTTCGCAATCAATAAAAACGGTATTACATTTAAAATAAATGCATATGTTGTGTAATGCGGAGCAAACGTTGACAATTTTAGCTGCCTTTTTTGGAGCGTAATGCAGCTCTCTTGCACTAAGAAGGCATCTCCATCGATTTTTCAGTACGTTCTATTACATTTTCGCTCACTTAAACGAACTAGATTGCCCAAGTCTAATAACCAAAGCCAAACGTCCCAAAAAGCAACACAGCTGATTTTGAAAATTCAATTCTCTATCCCTTATTATTCTTTTCCCCGCCCTGTTTAGAATAGGAGAAAAGAATAATAAAATCCGCAGAGGAAACAATCCGAGGGAATATTCATAATCGGGCTGATTATTTATTTTTTGTATAAACTTCTCATTAGTGTTTTCCCGTAGAATTGCATTTTTGAAGAGCTTTAATAGTAACCTTATCTTTAATCCCCAGGAGGACTCCTTTGTAATCCTCAGGAGGACTCCGGGAATTGGGAATTTTCCCAGAAGATGATTGTCAAAATATTGAAAAATTAATTATTAAAAGACTAGACCTTGAGCTCGAAGATTTTTATTTATTAAATATTAAAAGATCGAATAAATACAAACTTTAAAAGTTTTAAATAAATTACACAGGATATTAAACATTAATAACGTTCTTATATTTCCCAATTTTTACAGTTTAAAGCGAATTTGATCGCTAAACTAGCAATTGACCATATGCAGTAGAAAGAGCCCAGGCATGTAGACAGAACTAATGTTTTACCGGCCCTCGACCTTTCAATATTTTAAAAAAATCTTCGAGCTCCAGATCTGGATTTTTTAATAATTAATTTATTTTTCAATATTTTGACATTCATCGAATGCCATCTTCTGAAAAAAATTTAATGCCTACATAAAAAATTTTTTTTTTTCGTTATCATTTAAGTTTTTTTGTTAAGCTAATATTCGTTTATGAATACAGTTTTAAAGCTTAAAATGTTGTTTTAACTAAAATGTATTTGAAATCTGAATTAAGATTTTTTATGAATACGGGCGTAAATATTTTCCAGAAGATGACATTCGCCGAATCACGAAATATTGAAAAATAAGAATTCAAATACTTGAATTCTTTACTGGTTTTTTCCAGTGGAAATATACACAAAAATAAAAGCATTAGAAAATTAAGTAGTTTTATATTCAGTTTTAATATGTTATTAATTATTTTAAAATGCGGAAATGACATCTATAACTTTGAAATATTATTTTAAACACGAAACGTTTATTTTAGCTGGAATCATATTTACATACTTTAATAACCAGATGAAAAAAGTTTCTATATACTCAAATACAACTTGAGACAAAATCCCATTTCGCGAGACAAAATCCAATTTTCAAGTTTTTTGATTTTTTTTTAGTTTGGCATTTTTATTTTAAATTTAACCGTTTTCATTTATAAACCGGCTCACAACATCATAGGAATTTGTTGTATGTTTTAACAGTTTTAAAAAATCAAGGCTAACTCTGATAACCTTTGCTCTAGCATTTGGTTTCTGGAACAAGACTTAATTCTCTTAAGTGCTGAAAAAGATCTCTAAACAGAACTTGTTGATTCTGGAATTTTTTAAATGAGCATGCTTAATATAAACACTTCAGAAAAAGTATCCGACAAATCAAAATTAATTAAATTACTTGGTATGCCAAAAACACCACAAATTCGTTTTTTAATTAATGAAATCAAAAAAAATGTCCATAATACTTTGTAAGCTTTCAAATGCATCAGTCGGAAATATTGTGTGATAACTTGCATATTTTTTAAATTTAGCAATTCTATAAATGTTAATTTAAAATCTAGTTTCCATTTGTAGAAATAGTGTTTCCTTTATTTGATTGTTTGTTTTTGGAATAGCAATTCGAAATTTTTCAATATTTTCACCACGCTTTAAAGCTACACGAGCAGTTGTTTTTGTCATACATAATGTAAAGGGTGTTTTTTATACAGGTATACTACTTTAAGTTGGCAACACTTTTTTAACTGGCGGCCATTGTGTCAGCTGTTAAGTAACCTATGTTTAGTTTGGTTTGGCATTACGCCTGAACAACTGACGGCATTACGCCTGAACAACGATTCCAAATTGTGCAAATTTATTTTGAAAATTATGGTTCTGTTCGAAATACTTATCGCGCACTACGTCCATTTTACGGTCAACATAATCGTCCATCAGAGCAATTAATTCGACTAACTATGGAACGTTTTCGCCACCACGTTTACTCTAAATGATAATATGCATCCACAGAGACGTCGTACAGTGCGTACAGAAGATTAGATTATATGGCACTATGCACCGCGACCAACTTAGGTCTTTTGTGCTGCTTAAAGTTACCCTAAAGATTCAAGCTACCATAAAGCCAATAATCCTATTAGGCAAAATCTTCATAATGTCCGAAGGGGAGACAAAGCGATCGCCAAGAAACTTGGCACGCCTTTCACAAAGCCCTCGGACATTCGCAAAGAACATGCTCCGATGTCTCAGCTACCAGTTCGCAAAACCTACACTCATCCGTGTCCGAAAGACCCCTTTTGCGCAGGTGGTATCTGAAATTGCAGTGTCCAGTCAGGTAAGACACCAGGGTACTCAAGTCACCCCTCCCGAGGGACAAGAGTCTCCTCGATCCTGTACTGGAAAAAGAGATTAATCTCTTAGCCTGTCGTTGGCCAAGAGAGTTTTCCCAATAGAGAGAGAATTCTGATTCCCTCCACGTACAGAAGAAGTCATTGCTGCTGTAAAGCGTAGAGGAAGACCCCAATCACTCTATCCGTTAATGGTGACCGCTATAGAGCCATGATTAGACTTTTTTGTTCATCAATTGAAACAACCATGATGTGCAGGAGCTATGGTTTCAACAAGACGGCGCACAGTGGTTGAAAAGTTGAAATTAATACTGAATTTCATGTTTTCCGCTCATGATGAAATTTATTAATTTCATTAAAAACATATTGAATATCATGTATCTGAAATGCTAGGGCGATATTTTCATTACTTTTTTGTAGGCGTTTCCTCAAAGTGTGCCAAGTCTAACACACAACATTTGAAAGAAAATCCTAAAAAATAGTAAAAAACTAAAAACTCTTGGAATGACTTAAATATGTATTGTTGTTGTGTATTTTCCCATAATTTAGGTATTAAGATGAAAATTAAAAAAAAAAAACATTAAAGAAAAAAAATTTTTTTTGACAAAAATTTGCTTCATCTTAGGAGTCTAAAAATTATTATTTTCTTCAACTTTGATGGACTAGAACTTTTGTGCGCGGTCGAACGCGGTGCTCTACCTTATACCAAATGAAAGCTTGAAGTCTAATTTAAAACAATAAAGTTAAATTCAGCTGCTAGTTTTTGCTAGCCTTTGTCTAGTAAACGTTTAAATAGAAAACAAGCTACTTTTTATTGCTTATTACGCATTCTCTCGTTATATTACGTCAAAAATACATCAAGGAGGTTTTTTGAAAATCCCAGAATTACTGCTGAAGCTGTGGGGGTGTAGATGAAAATCTTATTCATCGTTTCAAAGTAATTTTAATAACTATTAACAGCAACTGATATATGTCCGAATAAGTTTCAGCAATATTGTTCGAACACTGCCCAATTATATGTTAGGGTTGTATAGCTGGTACTACATGCCAATGACCGTATATAAAGTCTTGATACATGGAGGAAAAATAATAGCAGCAGCAATTTTACCTATCGGAATGTTATCAGAAGAAGCCCAAGAAGCGAGGAATCGCGATTATCGTGAATATCGAAGGTATCATGCCAGAAAATGTAGTAGATATCAACAAATGAATATGTGATGCACTTACTTTTAGCTTCTTCGGATCCTTTATAAATAAGTTTCGAAAAGTTCAAAAAAAGCAGAATTAGATCTACCTGAGGATGTTAAGGAATTGTTGTTATAATAAAATATTAATTTTATATATACATGTTTCATTTTAATGTTTTTTTATTATTACTAGGATTAAAAGCGTGTTTGATTTAAAACCAGGTTACATGTTAATTTTCTAATTATTTAGAAAATTGATGGGGAAAGTTGGGGTATTAGAGGAGGGGTGTGTATGGAAGATTTGGATATGATATTATTTTTAATAATCCTATGGAAGTTTAGGGATTGTAGCATTGATAACAAGGGATATACATCATATTAAAAAATTTTGTTATATGGAAAGTAGGCGGTGGTTGTGGGCGAATTTCGTAAAATTTTTAGCCATTGATTTTAATTGCTACAAAAACATATATATACCGAATTCGGTTGAAATAGCATAAATTCAAAAGAAAATATTGCCATTTATATATTTCACTTGTATGGGAGTGGGCGTAAAAGTGGGCGGACATATTTTATTCTTCATATATTTCCTAATGATGATAAAAAAAGCATCTGTAAAAAATTTGGATGTTCTACGATGACTCCTTCTATTTTTTTCCATTTCTACTATGACGGTAAACACTGTGCGGCGCAACATGTCAGGGGGGGCTTCGGTGCTAGAGCCCCCCTCGAAATGATTTGACAAATTTAAAAACTTAATACAATTCGTTAGAAAGTAACAATGTTATTGATAAATTTAATATGAAAATATTTATTTTTGACGGACCATTTTATATGGTTCGAATCTTAAAATTTCGTTAGAAAACATTGCCTGCAAATGGGCGGCTATCATTGTTAGAGTTGATTTTCGACAAAAAGCAATAAATAAAATCTTTTCATAAGAGATTTCGAAGTCTTTGACTTAAAATATAATCAAAAAAATTGTTTGAGACAATGCAAACTAAAATTAAATATGTCTACACAGAAAAAACTAAAATTGAGTTTTAATCAAAATGTATGTTGATTCAGCAAAAGTTTAACTGAATTCGGTCGTGTTGATGCAATTGTAGTAACAACTAAAATAATTTGTATCTATTTAATTAATATTATTTTCAATTACATATAGTTTTATTCACTTCTATTAAAAATTTAATTGAATATTGTTTACTATTGGGAAAAATTACAAAATTTTAAAAAAAACCACCAAAATTGTAAAAAAAAAATCACCAAACTTTAAAAAAAAATCGGGACAATTCGAAAAATCGCAAAATTTGAAAAAAAAAATTGCCAAATAAACGCCAAAATTCGAAAAAAAATTTAAAAAATCAAAAAAATTAAAGAAACGCGAATTTTCCACTTTAAACGATTTTTTTAATTTTGGCGACTTTTAAAATTTTTGCATTTGTTTCAATGTTGTTATTATACGTTATAAAAACTGAAAATTTTTTTTATACCAAATTCATTTTCAATTAAACAGTTAATTGAAAGTTAGTTTGAAATCGAACAAAAGTTTAATTGAAATTTTTTTGACAATGATTTTTTCTGTGTATTTTGACATAATCTTTTAAAATGGAGATACCACTAAGACCCAAAATTAAGTTTACTTGTGCCGTAAAAGTCGTTACTTTTAATTACAGTGCAATCTTTTTATTTAAATTTGGTTTGCTACGCACGCATCTGGTAACATAGTTTTCAGTATTTTTTTTACGATATATATTACGATATCTCATATATTTTTTAATTTTTTGAAACAAATTTAAGCATCAAACTTTGATCGATATGCATAATGTGTTAACGTGGTCCAATATGACTCAAATTTTCTCAATTTTTTTTAGACTAAATTTTAAAATTAAGCAGCTAAACCAGTCTTTGTGTTATAACGATGTAGTTTTTTTTTAGACATTTTAAAGGGTTTTTATTTAAAAAATTGTTTAAAGACAATTTGACAAGCGTTTGAAATTGTCCAAAATATAAATCAAAGTGAATTGGAAATACATAATTTAGTTTAAATAAGACCTAGGCGATGTCAGGTATATTTTTAAATTTTCCAATTTTATATTTTTTCTTTATTATTATTTCTTTCAGACTACAATCACACTTGCTTGTAAAATTTACGGTTTTTTTAATACAAGACATGAAGTCGGATATATGAAAAAGGGGAAGAAATAGTGAATAATTTGTTAAATAATTCAAATAAGTGGCAACCGGGGTCCACGACATAGTGTCAAAATGGTTTTCAAAATTTGTGTTTTCTCGAGCATTTTAACGCTGTTTTTAAATAAGTAAATTTTCTAAACTTTTTTTTTTTTTTTTTTTTTTTTTTTGTATTAAAAATACTTTTAATATTCAAAAATATTACATAAATTATAATTACATATGATGTAAGGTCTATAAAAATAAATTGTATTTTATACAATTTGCACATTTTTTTCTAAATACATTGTAATTTCTTTCAAGTTTCATATTATTTGGTAGTTTATTAAATAGTTTAAAACCCTTGTAAAAAAGAGATCTTTGCATGTGTGTTGTCGTGACTCTTTGGATTCGAAAATCTTCAGTATTTCTTAACCCATACGGTTGTACTTCTCCAACATATTTAATTTGATCGCATAGATATTCTGGGGCATCACCTGTTTTAATTTTTTTAATAAAGTTTAAAGTGTTGAATTTTAGCCGTTGATTAATATTCATCATTTTAAGTCTCCAAGCATTTCATTAATGTGTGCATATCGATTGCGTTTAAGTATAACCCTCATTGCTTTGTTTGTAGTTTTTGCATTCTTTCTACCTGACTATCATTACAGCACGTATATATTATCGTCGATCCATATTCAAAATGTGGTTTAATTATAGTGTTATAGATATTTATTGCAGTTGTTTTTGATATTTTATTTCTTATTCTTTTAAAAAATCCGATTTTTTTGCCGATTTTTTTACATGTATAGTCTATATGTTCTTTAAATTTTAATTCTTTATCTATTATAAATCCGAGATATTTTATATATTCAACCTTTTCTATTATTTTATCATTAATTTTAAATATTGCTTCAGAACTCATGTTTATTTCAATTATTTTGTTTTATTTTCGTTTAGTTTTAATTTATTCATTTTTAACCAAGTATTGATTTTATTGATGTCATGGTACATATTTTCTCTACAACTTTCATCATCATCTCCTTCCGTGTATGTTAACGTATCATCTGCGTATAGCACCATTTCACTTTTGTCTAATACCTTTGGCATATCGTTTATATATCACGAATTCCACGAAAACGTCAGCCGCATAGGTAAAAAATGAAATTGTAAAGAGAGAAGAAAAATTATATTGAAAATATTCTTTGGAATGTTGACAACATATTTTGAGTTGAATTTTGCAGGATAACGGTATTTTTTCTTTGTTTTGTCTTACTTTCGCGTGGTGAGTAAGTTGAGCGAATATATTTTAGTTTTCTATTGCTATTTGCCGTGAGTGCGTGCGCTGCTAGCTAAAATAATTTCAATAAGTAATATTGAATTCGAATAAAGTAACCTGTTGCTAAGAATTACATATATATATATCTACATATATAGCAACGAGATACCGTGGTAAGTACAGTTAAATAAAGTAAGAAAATGTGTAACACGTGCGTGACAAAATTAATATATGTTTTAATACGTACTCTAATATAAAAAATTTTACCCGGAAAATGCTGTTATGTGTGGATCTTGAGATGGCAAAGTCGAATGGAACATAGTTTGTTTACTATCTCCATCGAAAAGAATTTCACGCGTTACGCACATGTTACACTTTTTCGTAGTAAAATATGATGATATGAAGGTTTTTTTACATACGCACATTTCTGATTTTGATATAGAAAATGGATGGAAAACAACGTATGAAACGTTGTCGTGAGAAAATAAAGCAAAGCGAAATGAAGTGGGAAGAAGAGAAAGAGAAGAATCGAGAACGAATGAGGGATTACCGAGCTAAATTGAAAAATGAAAAAAAAAGCAGTCGAAAAAGCAGTTGAAGATAGCTACAAGTAGAGAGGACAAAATGAAAAATGCTGAAAGAATGCGTCAGTATCGCGCAAAAAAAAGTTTTTGGCTGAGCATCCAGAGTGTATTGATATACCTTACCGGACGAAACAATCCCTTTTTAAAGCAGTTAGTCGGGTGCGCAACATTTACCTCAAAGCTTGGCCCGGAAACAAATGATAATTAGACAGCTTTGTGATGAATTTTATCCTGAACTGTCGTCTCGATTAAGCAAAGTAGAAAATCAAAAGAAAAAAAAACCACGCGGCAATTCAAGCAAAGCTGGCTTTACACAACAAAGTTGTCAACTTTTATAATGAAGATTATATTACGTACCAAGCACCTGGGAAATCTGATGCAGTTGCGGTAAAAGTAAACAATACCAAAATTTTCATGCAAAAAAGATACATGATTATGTCAATAAATGAAGCGTATGCAATATATTGCGATGAAATTGATTTTGCTGACCAAGTTGGGCGCTCAAAGTTCTTTGATTTGCGCCCCAAAAATGTCATCGTTGTGAGAGATACACCACACAATGTTTGTGTGTGCAAAATCCACGCAAATTTTATACATTTATGCCAAGCCCTAAAAAAAATTAATGGGTTTCCATTGACGTATAAGGAGCTTTTAAGCGAAATTTGCTGTGATGTGGACAACGAAAATTGTATGTTGGACAGATGCCGCGATTGCGAGAATAATATCAGCGATGTATTACCATTACAGTTCGATTACGATACAAACATATTTTGGAAAAAATGGGAGAAAAATAATGAAACTGGCCGAGTTCAAGAAATTGAATTGAAATCGTCTGTAGCTAGAGCAATAGAAGAACTACAAGCACAACTGCCAAAATTCATGATGCACAGTTATGTGAACAATGTTCAGTCAAAACACTTCAAAGATATAAAAGAAACAATTAATCAAGACGAGGCTATAATTCAAGTTGATTTCGCGGAGAATTTTGCTATTTTTTCGCAGGATGAAGTGCAGGCCGCTCATTTTCTTATGACCATGTAACAGTGTTCACTTGTTGCGTCTGGTGGAAAAATAAGAGTCAATCAATTGCTATTATAAGCAATGATTTGACTCATGACAAATATTCGGTATTCACCTTCTTACGAACAATTTTAGATTTCCTGGCTATGAAAACTCCTGAATTAAAGAAATTTTACATTTTTTCTGATGGCTGCGCTTCTCAGTTCAAAAATAAATTTGTTCTATCAAGTTTAATAATGCTTCAATCAATTTACAGTGGCAAAATTACTTGGTCATTTTTCGCCACATCACATGGCAAGGGTGCTGTTGATGGTATTGGAGCTACCGTAAAAGATGTGTTTGGACGCAAATAAAGTCGCGACAAACAACAATTCATTCTGCCGAAGATTTTGCTAATTGTGCAACCGACAAACTACAAAATATTAAAATATTTTATAAAAATAAAGAATCCATAACGGTTACTCGCACACAACTCAACCCAATATGGGAGCATTCGTATTTGCCCGGAATTCCAAAGCTCCAATTAAAGCACTTTGTGGAAGCTTCACACAACTGCCTTTACTCTCGCTTAACTAACAAATCTACACAATATTTAAAAACCGATTATTTGAATTATATTAATAATTGAAATAATACATAAATTGAATGAAAAAGTTTCATTATTAAGTTTTTTTTTTTTTTATCTTTGTTTACAGAAGTGTTTTTTTTCCGTTTTCAATAAAATAAATTAAAAAAAATAACCATATTTCAATCAATCTGTTTTGCATTTAAGTTTTTAGTAAATATGGGTGGAAGGTAAGTAATGTGAATGGATGGTGTAATTGTGCGTTACGGGCGTGTAACATGTGCGTGACGGAGTTTAAAGTTAAAAAAAAAATATGTTCCAATTATTTTTCTCAAAAAAATAACTGCCAATATAATCTTATATAACCCCTTAACTCTGTAAAAAAATATTACAATTCCATCTCAAGTCAATTCGCAGATATTTCAGATCGAATCTGACATCAAATTTTCCAAGGGAAAATTTTGTAGCACGTGCGTACGCTACATTTTGATTAATATCTCAGAAATTCACAAACGGATTGATAAAAGCTTTACAGGTATTATAAAGAGTGAAAAACTAATTAATAAAAATTGCAAACCAGTTTTCAGAAAAATTGTTTTATTAACTAAACCAATGAATATAATTCGCACGCTGTAACAGTGCGTGACATGGAATTCGTGATATATAATAAGTAAAATATATTTATCACATAATTTACAGTCGTTTCACATGAGTATTTTTACGAAATCCTGATTGATACTTTGACAATATAGTATTATTCTCAATATATTTTTCTAATTGTTCTTTCACAACTTTTTCCAAAATTTTTTCACAGGTTTTTAATGTATTTATTGGCCGGTATTCTTCGCATTTATTTGTTTTTGGTACTTTTTCAATTGGTGTTTATTGTAGTTTCTTTCCAGTTTTCAGGAAATACACCTGTCTCTAATGATTTATTGGTAATTTTTAATATTGTTTCTCCTGTTACGTTCCAGTTATCAATAATTATTCTATTGGAAATTTTATCACAGTCTGTTTTATTTTTCATTTGTATAATTATATTCTTAAGTTCTAAAATGTTTATTGCACGGAATTTAAATATATGGTTTATCACAGTTATTTGGTTTTCCTATTGCTCATTTTCAATTGAGTCTCTTATTAATTTAATACTATCTACAAAATAATTATTGAATTGACTAGCGATTTCTATATTATCCTTATATTCTACTTGGTTAAATATCACAGTTTTTATCACGTTATGGTTTTTTTTTAATTACTAGATCCTTGATCTCTCTCCACATTTGTTTTTGATCACCTGCATTGTTAATTTATTATTAATATATTTATTTTTTCGTTTTCGATTTTTACTTTATATAAATTTCTTATTGTTTTATAATTGGTCCATGCCTGATTCGTGTTTTTCAATTTTGCTGTTTGATATTTTATTATTTTATCCTTCTTTATTAAACGCAATTCATTATTAAACCACCGATTTACATTGTTTTTTCTTGTATTATTTTCTTATTAGTAAATTTTTGTATAGTCTCTTTTAAACAATTGTCAAATAAAATTACATTTTCATTAATGTTTTTATCATCATCATATATCATATTTTTACTTAACTCTGTGTTAAATGTTTCTTTGTTGTATTTAAAAAATGTCCAATTCTTTATTGTCTATGTTGGTATGATCATTATTTTCACTCTTAATTAAAATATTTATCATCTCATGATCAGCTATTTTATTTGTAGTACTATTGTTTACCGATATATTATATTTATTTGTTATTACAAAGTCAATTATGGTACTGGAACTATTTGTTATTCTTGTATATTCACTAACTAATTGCCTAAGACCATTATCATTTAGTATGCATTCCATTTGATTTTTATATGTTGAATTTTTAGACCAGTCAATATTAAAATCTCCTGTTATTAAAATATCACAGTTATTATCACAGATTTCTTCAAGCACTTCTTCAAAAATTTTACAAAACTCCAACTCTCCATAACTAGGCGATCTGTATACTGCTGCAATTATATTTTGATTGTCTTGACATGTGGCTTTACATACTAAAATCCAGTATTTAACACCATCTATTTTTTCAATAATTTTAGTAAATCTCCATGTCTTTTTAAAATAAATAACGACTCCTCCAGTTCTTGTAGATGTTGATAGCGATACAATATGATCATACCCTTCTAATATTATTTCAGTTTCTTCGACGTCTTTTGTAATATGTGTTTCCGAAAGAATAAACAAATCTGGGTTTTCTGTTGACGCAATGACTTCCACTTGATTATAATTATTTATTAACCCTTGCACATTTGTGTATAGAGCACGTATATTCTTTGATTGTTAAACTGATAAGCCAATTCTTCTCATTTTTAAATTCAATTTATTTTGATATACGGGACATTCTCTACTATTTGTAAAATGATTTTCATCTAAATCCATATTAAGTTTATTGTTCATTTTCCCGCAATTAATACATTTCATTATCTGTTCAATATTTTTGCATTCTTTTGTTTGTGTTGTCCATGACATCTTAAGCATACTTCTTGATTTTTACATTCTTTTGCGATATGGTTATATCCTCTGCATTTAAGGCACTGCGTCACATCTGTTCCATCAAACACTCTGCATCTTTCCCATCCAATATTTACTTTTCTTGCTTCTATCATTTTTGTATATGTTTCGTTATCGACTGCCATTTTTACGTTATATATTGTTTTATTATTTCTTTTAATTTCGTATTTTTCTATTATTTTGAATTCTGCATTAGAAATACTTGGGTTCTGCTTTTCTATTTTCACAATTAATTCTTCCTCTTCGTGTTTAAAAGTCATATACGTACTTTAACTCTTAATTCAATCGGGTTGGGCACCTTAATTTCATATCCTTCAGTTAATTTATTTTCTATTGCATTTTTTATTTTTTCTCTTTCTTCACTATTTTCACTTTGAATAACAACCGTTCCATTTCTTCTGTTTTCTACACCTGTGATTTTTAAATTAACTGGGTCTACTTTATCATTTAGTGCTTCCCGTGTTTTTTCTATCCCTTGTTTTTCTTTCGGTTTTACAATTAGCGGCACCTGTTTGTTTACATCTGGTAGCACTGTTTTCTTTACCGACTCTGCATATGACATTTTTGTTTTTTTGTTGGTTTCTTTTAATACCTTCTTTATTTCGTTACACATATTTAGGTTTTTTTCTTCTAACGATTTGCACATTTCTTTGTTGTTGTTTTTAAAATCATTAACATTAATATATAATTTTTTAACTTCTTCAACATTTTTTTCACATGATTTTTGAACAATGTCCATTTTTTTAACCTTTCTTCGTATCGTTTTTCTATCGCCTCCAACAATTGTTTAATTTCACTTTCGTTTGTTTTAGTGATGATGAAAATTCATGTTTATATTCTACCAAGTTTTGTTTATTTTTATGTACATCTTCTTGTACAAGGTGGCGCAAAAGTAATCCTCCTATCAGAAAATACTATAAATTTTGCGATTGGCCCCTAATGTCAGTTCTGTTTCGACATTTGTGTAGTAAACACATGCGAAATACACGTTAATAAACAATGTTACGCTACACTGCTCCAGAACGCGGAATATTGGTGACTATTTATTTGACCAATAATCGGTCGGTGACTTTGGCACAACGTGAATTTCGTCGCAGATTTCCTGGCCGTCCAACGCCTACTGGTGAAACACTGCGACGTTTAGCCGCTCGCCTCGAAGAGACTGGCACAACACGAGATGCTGCCAGGCGTGGCAGACCCCGGAGTAGCCGTTCTGCAGAGAATATTGCTGCTGTAGCCGAGGATGTCATGGAAGCGCCGTCGACATCGACCAGACGACGTGCCACGCAATGGGTATCAGTCGACGGTCTTTACAGCGAATTTTGGTACAAGATTTGAAGATGTTTCCGTACAAAGTCCAGACGGTGCATCAGCTGTTAGCTGCTGACCGCCAATCGCGTGTAACATACGCTCAAGCCATCCTTAATCACCACCAAGAGGAAGATGATTTTTCATTAAAAATAATCATGAGTGATGAGGCCCATTTACATCTTAGCGGGTACGTAAATAAGCAAAATTTACGCTTCTGGGGCACTGAAAATCCGCGTGTAACCCACGAATAGCCATTACACCCGCTCAAAGTCACTGTATGGTGTGCTGTTTTCGCTGGAGGAGTCATCGGACCTTTTTTCTTCGAAGACGTCGCGGGCCAAACGGTTACTGTGAATGGTGAGCGCTACAGAGCAATGATCAACGAGTTCTTTTTGCCGCAACTTGATGAATTGGGATTGGAAAACATGTGGTTCCAACAGGACGGTGCAACGGCACACACTGCACGTGCCACAACCGATATGCTGAAGGATGCATTTCCCGGGCGCCTAATCACCCGTTTTGGCGATTTGCACTGGCCAGCAAGATCGCCTGATTTGACCGCTCCAGACTTCTTTTGGTGGGGCTTTTTGAAGTCGCGGGTTTATGTCAACAAGCCTCACTCTTGCAGCTCAATATCCGTCAAGAATGTGAGGACCTATCGCCGGAAGTTTTGGCCAAAGTGATGGAAAATGCCATAAAAAGGGCTTAAATGACAATCAACTGTGGCGGCTGCCATTTACATGACATCATATTCTCGACTTGATGTAAAAAAAATTAAAATACCAAATAAAAATAATCCACAAGAAGAATCAAAGTTTTTCATTTTTTTTTTAAATTACAGCCAAAAAACATCGGAAGGTTATTTTTGCGCCACCTTGTATATCTTTTAGTATCATATCAACATTGTGTATGTACTGGATACAATCCTCACATATGAAACGTAAGAAATTATTTTCTTGCAGAGCTTTTTGGGAATACTGGTCAAGACCAGAACACTTCATTGAACCGTGATACGTTTTTTTACACACTCCCTCACATTGAATTCCCGTTTCACCACGAATTGATGACTTGCATTTACTGCACTCAGCCATGACTGAGTGCTTTTATTGTTTATTTTTTATGTTTGTTTTTATAGAAAAAAAAAAAAACTTTATTTTCCACTAATTAAAATTAGTATTTTTTATGGTTTCTAATAGTCCTGTCTATTTTTTTAAACCAATTATTATTTATTTTATTATTTTTATAGAGCTTTAGTTTTTACACTTGTTTACACTTGGCGTTGCCAGATTAAGGCTACATAAAACATATGTTTCACCACCAATTTTAAAAATAGATACGTTTTTCATATTTTTGCTGCTTTATCACCTATCCGAATTTCATTAATTTCAAAGGGAACCCATCGGAAAAGCTTCCTTATAAGTGTCAGACAAATTATATAGGATATTTGCTTTTAATTTGTTTTTTGGATGGTTATAAATCTTTAATTTCCCGAGTTAAAACGTTTGCATAAAAAAATACATTATTTTATATGCACTTATAAGGTTTTGTCTGCCAGTGCATTTAACCGGACATAATTATATAAATTCATATATAAAATTAATTTCGTAGAAAAAATTTAATATGATGTCTTATATAGTTGCGTATAATTGTATATTGCATTTAGAATACGCTAAACCTAATCCAATTAATAATTACGTTATATTTATATACCTAGACATTGCAAAATAATATATATTTTGATGTTATATCATATTTAAAAAAACACAATTGTATTTTAGATAAAATTGTATATTACCCCATGCAGAGTCACACTAGAAAATTTGTCAATCATATTTTGGATTTAAATATGTATTACATCAATACAATACAAAGTACAATTAATTGTATAATTTTGTGTATAATTTTATACACAAAAGTTACCCCATTTTCTTTTGAATATATTTCTTTCTGGCTCTTAACCCTAAAAAATAACTTGTTTCATTTGTAACATTATGAGTTCTTAATTTAGTCTTAGATTTTTTTCAATGTAAAACTCTAAATTTAGTTTCAACGTTTTTTCCGTGTTTGTTATTTAATGGTGTAAGTTAATAAATTCCACAAAATCTTCATATCATTATATCTTCATTTTCAAATTTTTTTCTCAAACAACTATTTTAGGTAATTTCAAGAGAATTTTTTGAATATAATAAATGTCCAAATGGAAAGGAATTTGTTACTAATTATAAAGTTGTAAACCTTTTGCAAGTGGCTAAAGTCTAAAAGGATTAATAGATATTTCGGATTTTCATGAAGTTTTAAAATCAAAAACCGGATACAACTATAACTTATTTTGTATATATCAGTATTAGTTCAGATATAAATTTATACCGCTGTATAAAATCTTATTAAATTGTATCGCATCATTATTCGGATGTTATTTAATCTGATATTATCAAATTAAAACTAATATAATTATTATGCCCATTTCTCGGATAAAACTGTATTAAGACTCGTATTAAATTTCGTATGATTATATAAAGCATCATATTAATTTTAATCGGGTTATTAGAAGTTGAAACTTTTTACTTTTTTTTACATTTATCAAGTTTTAGCTACCCTAGACGTATATTAGCACATAAAAATATAAAGTAACGCAATTTTATTTTTCGCGGTTATCAAAAAGTTTTCCGCATAATCCTTTTTTTTATTTAATTAAACTAAAAATTAATATTTAGCTAAAAATTTAACGTAATTAGACAATAACGATGCATATCCAACTTAGAGTACACAAACGTTTTAAAATTTGACGTGTTTCGCGATATAGACATCAAAATTCGCAAAATGAAAAAATGCATTTTAAGGAAATGCACTTTATGCGGGAGGTTTTTGTTTCAAAATGACCTGAGAAAGCGATTTCTATTATTAATACATGATTGCAAAAAAAAAAAAAAAAGCTGTTACTCTAGTGTGCAAAAAAAAAATATATAATCAAAATAAAAAATCAAAAAGCCCCCCCCCCCCCCCCCCCGAAACAAATTCCTAGCTACGTGCCTGCCATCATAGGTCTGATCTACCAGCTTTCCTCCCAATTCTTAAGCTCTATTAAGTCTATTAATTTTGTGGAAATAGCGCCTGCTGTTCGATCATCAATTGCGTCAACAACCCGAAAAACGATTGATAATTGAGATTTTTTCTTGATATTCTTTTCATCAAGCATTACGGAGATTGTTAAATTGTATGGTCAGGAAAATCACCAGCAGAATTATCCCATCCTCGTCGCCAATGTTAAATTGTATTGTCCAAAATTAAACTTGTGAAAGTTAATTTACAAAAACGTTTATTAAAAGAAAATTATTTACAGAGGTTAACTTATCAAAAGTGTGTACAAAACGGAAGTGTACGAATGACGGCCATTACATGTTAACAGACGTCAAACGTCAATTAAAAAAAGGATTGCCAGATTAATTATTCTAACAGAGATGAATGAATTTTCATTTAATTTTTTTTTTCTATATTATTTAAAATAACGGTGCCAATAGAGTTAATTAAATCATTATGTATGTTGTTGAAAGGGCCTTTAAAAACCTGAGATGTCGATAAATGACGGTAAAATTTACTGTCATATTTTGCTATTAAGTGTAAAATTTTCACATAATTGTCTCGATTATCAGAATTTTCATTTTCATCGTTTCCTCTAAAAGCAAGTTCCTGTACTGGGTGTACCTCGTTTATGTACATAATGCGAGAAGTTTTCGCATAGAGAAATTCATGAACACCCTGTTTTCTACAGGGTGAGTTAAAAGATGATAATGTTGACTACATTTTTGGTGCTAAACTTTTCAAACCTTGTAACTTTTAAAACTGTGGACTAATGTATTTTAGCAAATATGTAATTATAAAGAGAAGTAACAAGAACGCAGCGTTTGATACGCTTTTTTAATTGACTTAATATTTAATTGTTTGTGCCTCACCCTACGTAAAGAATAGACAGGTTGTATTTTACATGGTTTTTGCGAAACTTTTTTCGATGCGGAAGTTACAGAAACGGGATGCAGAAAGCATACAGTATCTACTAAGCGTTCGAATAATGTCAGTTTTCTAAAACCTGCTCATTCTGTCTCGATAATGAAATGCGTTTTTGTTCGTCAGAATGCTATAGTATGCAAGACCACAACAAGAAAACACATAAAATTAAAAGATGCTAGACTTCTATTTATATGCATATTCTGGTCTTGCAAACTTACAATACCTTGCATCTGGTTGTTTTGCCGGTAATCAATAATAAGTAAAAATTAAAAAACACTGTTTTCTCGTGAAAAAAAATGTAAAAAAGGCTTTAAAATTATTAACACAAAATAATACAAGATGACAACAAATGTATAAATGCACTGTGAACACTCCACTAATGCCAACTATTTTTTAAAAAAGTCTCAAGATCCTGCTTGATAATAGAAAATCGGTTTTTTTAACGAAAATAGCTAAGTTTGCAAACTTGTAAACTAATCAGATAAAATTTAATCCGAAAAATGATGAATACAATTGTATAAAAGTCTATCAAATTGGATTTAATTTCTTCTAATGATATACAATTGAATCCGAATTTTGACCAGATATTATTGTACTAAATAATATCATACTACATAAAATTGAATACAATTAGTTTCGATTTTGTATAAATGGTTCAATAATTTTTCACTCTGAAGTTGAGATTTGCATTTTGAAAGTTAGAAAAGTTCAAATACAATTGCAGTTTTTAAACTAGTTAGTTTTATATAAAAGTAAGATAACACATTTGATTTGAATTAATTAAGAAGAATGAAATTATGCATGAACGGTAATTTAAAAGTTTCAAATCCTATCGAATAAATGTTTTTTCAAGAAAAATTTAACTGACAATATGTGGTTCATATTAACCGATGCAAAATTTCTTTATAAATTTAAAACTATTCGAAAAATTTAGAAAATTTTTCATTCGATTTAAAAAAAAACAAGTGGAAGCATTAAAGTCCGATGTGCCGAATTTGGTATTAAAAAAGATTAAATTCGGCTGTGACGAATTTTTGGATACCCTCCATCTCGGTGTTTTCATAAACCAGGGAAAGTGCAAACAATATTAATATCTATATTCTTTGTAAAAATAACAAAAATAATGTTGTTTTTATAAGTAAAACAAAATATGACTGATTGATTAATGTCTTTGGGATGTTTCAGAAGAAAAAAATGTTTAATTAAAGTTTACTAAAATGAATCTGAAATTCTGCAGTGGGTATTCAAAGGTTATTCTGATTACCTAAAGAAGAACGTGTAGTGAAAAATATATATATTTGTATAGTTCCTTATGATGTTAAAAAAACTGTTGTAAAATTCGCCTGTTGTTTGTCTCTTTGCCTATATAATAATGAAAGAAAGTTACTAAAATATATTTTTGGATCGTTAGAAGAGATGCAATGAATGCAAACGCATAAAAACAGTTTCGAATAATCAGAATTTTAGATAAATTTAAGGGAACAAAAATACACTTGCGGAGACATACATAATGAAATAATTATGAAATGCCAGTTTACATTACAACACATGTGTTTATACTATACATCACATAAGTAAAACGAAAAGTGTGATGAAACTAAGTTTGTCAAAAATTATAAAAGAAAATCTTTCGAGTGTTTGCGAGATACTAAAAATTAAAGAAACTGGTATTTCAAATTATTGTTTTTCAGCTCAGTTGCTTGTGCAATTCTCGTTTACGACTCCTAGAATAAGAACCCTAAGAAATTTTCCCAAAATTCGATTGGTTTTTACACATCAATACTTTAATTTAGATTATTTTTGTATGTATCAAATAAAAATTAGGGCTTTTAAGGAAAACAAATGCATATAATCAAAAGATTTTAAGATGAAGTATGCACCTTATATGTCTTAAATAAAAAAGTTCTGAAAATGAATGTCCTTTAAATTGAATGGGGTTTTTAATAAATGTAATTAGAATGTAAGAGTTTCCTTGCAAATTTATTAAAGGTTGAGAATGAAAATAAGTAAAATAGTGTACGAAAAAAAGTTATGAATTTACATTGTTGGATTCGGGGATTTTGTTCCTGGATATTTTTTTGATCTGATAACGATTAATGTGTCTGGCAACTCCGGTTAATGCAGTCAAATAAATAAAGAATTTTAACTAAACTATTTTGTTCTACCTTTTTCTTATTGGTGATTTTTTGATTTGTTGGGGTTAACAAAAAAAGGTATATGGCAAGCCTGGTATATGGAAAACAAAAGCATACTTTATAAATTAGCTTAACAATTTTTCGAGGGCTTCTCGCATTTGCACTTATAACCAGTGTTGCCAGATTTGCAAAGCATAAAAACGACAAACTTTCTAGAAAAAATCGTCAAAATCGTCATCATATTTTGAAAAATCGTCAAAATAAAATATATTTGTTAGAAGAGGGATAAAGTTTTAATAAAAAATAAAATACAATAATGTTATTCACATTTCAAATGTTAACGTGTTATCGTTGTAATATAACACGATTTTTGACACTTCTCTTTGGTTTAAACTTCGAAAATCATTATATTTTACAACGATATTCATATTTATAAAATGTTGAAACAGTGTGCCACAGTAGGCTGGCTTATCAGTGCGGGGGTCGTGGGTTCGATTCCCACCAGAGGCACTGATCTGTTTTCGCTACAACGCGCCGAAGGCCATAGTAGCTAGTGCTCGGTTAGGGTAATAGTATATAACTTGTAATTATATGATTATTAATTAATAAAATAACAAAAATATAATGTTGAAAGATCAAATAAATACAACTTTAAATCAAACAAATTTTACCACTTGAACTGTTAATCACTTATATCTGCATAATTCTGTGAACAACATTTCAGTGGCACAACTTTTTAAATATTAAATTCTTTTACAAAATTTGGAAATTCTTTAGCAATAAGTCTGTTCGATTACTTTTCCTGTAAAGTTCAGTAAAAACTACTCAGTAACAAAATTACAATTAGTAAGACAAATTTACAAAAAAGTAAACGAACAGAAAATTTGTAGGAATTATTAAATTAGATAAAATAGCTTGTTTTAAATATTAAAAAAAAATCAACTGGTCATTATGGAAAAGGAAAAAGTTAATTGAAATTATCGACCAAAAATAATTTAAATATTTTTTAACTTCTTCCATAGTTAATTATTTAATCATTTTCACTTTCAATCCATAAACAATTAAAATTTAATTTAATTTTGGTTTACTAAAAATACAAGCATATTTTTTTATTTTTTAGTCATATGTTTTTTTCATCTTACAAATTCTTTCTGGCAAAAATGTATCCAGTAAAAACTTGTAAGTTCTTTGGCATCAAACTGTCACTTTACTCTCTCTTTTTACCAGTTTTTACTGCGTATTTGTCTAAACGAACACCTTCCAGTAAAAACTTGTACAAATTTTTGTGTTATCGAACAAACTTAATGTTATATTTTTAATTATTAAATTTTGGCACTTTATTTATATTATTAGGCCTGTTTTTTAAGCACCGGATTTATTTTTGGATTTATTTTGTTTAATTTAAAGTTGTATATATATCATCTTTCAACATGAAATATATTCGGGCTAGAGATCTGTTTGTTTCGCAAAAAAAGTCCATGCCTTGTGTTTTAACATGAAAATTTTTTTATTTTATTTAAATCTAACTCCAATTAAATTTTATAAAAATTTAAAGAAATGTTCTAAACATATAAACACAGAAACTAAATTAAGCTAAACCCGTAATGAATTTATAAAAAAATAAATGCGGTTTGGATTAAGTTTTATTCAATTCTAGGATTTGCATTTTTGCAAATTGTATTTCACATCATATTAGCATATAAAAGCTAGCTATCGATCAAAAAACAATGTTTTTGCTTTCAATTTTTAACGAAATAATATAAATTTAATAATCGAGCCGGCGATTTTATGAGAATGATAAATAAGTAGATCTTGCTGACATATTAAATTATTGTCAAAAAATCGTCATTTTGGAAGCAAAAGTCGTCAAATAGTCATCTAGTTATTTTGGGTATTAAATATCATCAAAATGACGACAAATCGTCAAACCTGGCAACTCTACATGCGATTGCTACTAATTCATACGTACATACATATATATATATATTCCCGTCGTTCCTATAAGGAGCATAGGGCCGTACATTCATACTGTATTACAAAACAAAACAAAAAAACAACAACAATATCTTGTGGGTTTTTTTTTGTTTTTAAGTGTTGATCATGACCATGGATGGTAACCGATTCTATGTGGTTATTGGTCGTAGTAACGCTATTTTCTTTTATTTCGGTAACGGTATTTTAGGGGAAACTATACTTCAGTTATTTCGGTAACGGTATTTTAGCGTTAACGGTATTTTAGCGTTAACTGTATTTTATTTATTTCGCTAACGGTATTTTAGCGGTAACGATATTTTAGATATTTCGGTAACTTTATTTTAGGGAAAAAGATTTTTCAATTATTTTGCTAACGGCATTTTAAGGATAACGTTATTTTAGTTATTCAGGTAATGTTAATGCACACCACAATTTTTAACCGCATTATGCCCGAGTTTAAATGACTGTCTAGTTTATGATCACACTTTGGGAAAATATATCTATTTACAGAAGTTTTTTTGTTCAGATCTTGTTAGATTATTTCGGAAACGGTATTTTAAGGTAACGGTATTTTACGGATAACGGTATTTCAAGAATATCGGTAACGGTATTTAAGCGATAACGATAGTCAGTTGAAAAGTGTTAGAATCGTGGACGGTAATTCAGCGATATTGACAGCCATCCCTGCTTGCGTATATTCTTGTGTATAAGCATTGAATGTACGTATGTATGTATGTATGTATGATGAAATAAAAAAAAAAAAATTTTAGAGGTCTTCCCACATTTTCACTCATAACTTTTGAACGCGTTAACCGATTTTGATCATTTTCACTAGAAAACTGCTCATGATATCAACAAACAATTTGACTGAAAATTAGCAGTACCTCTTCTGTACTGGAGGAGTATTTTGTGTTTCCACAGACAGACGGACGGACAGACGGACAGACGGACAGACGGACATGGCTATATCGACTTCTCTATCCATGCTGATCAAGAATATATATAGTTTATGGGGTCCCAGATTTTTTTTAAAAGAATTACAAACATTTGACAAAGTGAATATACCCTCCTGCACTATGGGATGGAGGGTATAAAAAAAAATCCGATACATTTAATCAAAAATGTATGTGTGTGTTTTCTGTTTAAAATTGTTCAAAAGTTTGGAAAGTTTGTATTAAAAATGTAAAACTATATGGAATTTTGTTTGTGGGACTTCCAGAATAGTTCCGTCTTTTTTTAAAACGGTGTTTAAAAAAAAAAGTGGTAATAAGTATAGAACTTTTATACTACAGGCCCAATCCACATAAAAATTGGAATTATAATCTCCAATCAGGATAAATAAAAAACATCCTTATGGTGGTAATATATCTCTTATACCTATAAAGATATTTGATGTTAAAAATTAATATGTTAATTTTTTGCTTGACTTTTTTTTGTTTTTAGCCAATATCTTTTTTGTAACCAAACCAAAAAAAAAAAAATAATAAATATTGTCAGATTACTAACACGTTCAGAAACAAACTTGAGAAAAGATTTTTAGATTATCTTTAATAGTTTAGAGGTGAAAAATGCACAGCAATGTTTTAAAAAAAACTCTTAAAAATCCGAAAATGTACCTTAATTTATTTACGTTTTTCTCAGAACTTTGTAAACAATTATTCTTTTTTTTTAACCGTTTCTAAAAAATGGACTTTAAGAAAGGCGGTGAATGTAATTTTATTTAATTCTTGACATGCACTCTACACCCAGCATTAGTCGAATATGGCAAATTTTTAATTGAAAATTTCACATTGCAAGTGTTCCCACCATTTTGCCTGTGGATTTTACATTATTTTTTTAATTTGAAATAATAGGTCAATATATTTTGAGCAACTCCTCAAAAAGAAACTGATCCTACGCATAATTCATAGCTAGAGAGCAGATTTTGTAAAAAAAAAATCATTAAAAAAAACATCAAATATTATTTTTTTTTATAAATTTTCAAAAAGAAGAAGTATTTACCTATTCAGCGATATACAGTAGCGGTATTCGCTCTTGGTAGCAAACTACCCTTGCAGACCTTTCAAAGCTTGCAGATCTTGTATAAATACAAGAGTATGCAAGACCACAACAAAAAAATACATGAAATAAAAATATGCAAGACTTTTATTTATATGCAAGACGAAAACCTATTGCATATTCTGGGTCTTGCAAACCTTTCAAACTTACAATACTTAACCTCTTTTAGTGAGAGAACTGAGAACACTGAGAACGAAGAATAATGCCAACCTTTTTTATTTGAAAAAAATCGCTAAAGTCTACTTAAAATCGCTAGAAATTACATTTTCGTTAGAAATTAGCTGTTTTGTCAACATTGAAATGCTTGGGTTGTAAACATACAACACACACAAAAAAAAAGACGCTCACGCTTTGTAGCATAAAATCATAGTATTAATGCAACCCTTGCATAAATGCTATCAAGAGTGAATACCGCTAGTATGTCTATCATTAGTCTTGTTAAAGGTTAATATATTGCATTTGAAAGTTAAACCTCAAGCAAACCTCTTTCTTATTCTGCATAAACATGTTATTTTACCTGTTTTTTACCCCTTACAACATTTTGTAAAAAAAATATATCATTCAGAAACAACAAATTTACCTCAAATTATTCTGTCAATAAAACATGTAATATTCCGTAGGTATGTATATATCTTATTGGGTGGGATTATGGACATTGAGTTTTTTGTTACCTATAAATATATATTTTATATATATATAAAGCTACGATGATTAAAAGTGACATCAGTTAATCCTTTGTTATAATGGAGATAACATTAAAATATTACACAGTACAACATTTTTCAGCTGATTGATTCGGGACTCAATTCTGATAATTTTTGTGAAAGTAGCCCCAAAAATAAGAACGTCTACATCATTCGTTTGGTCAAGTTACATCAAATAAAATTTTAATCATTTTTTTAAGTTAGAAAGTATCGTATAGGGGAATTTGTCACGTTTTAGGAACTTTTGTTTGACAAAACATGAGCACTCATAAATGTGGGCGCAATTTCTGTAAAAAAAATCATGAAGGTAACTAACGGAAAACCCAAAATAATTAAAAAAGTGCACTTTCCTTTTAATTTAATTGTCCACGCACATTTATTAGCGCTTATTACTTTGCTACCGCAATCATAAAAATCAAATAACCTTTTGTTTATTACTTTTTTTTTTTTACTTCTGAGAATCATAAAAAAGTCTTCAATGTTTTTCCCAAAGAATTGTGCATATCTCGAGCAAATTTTTGAAATTCATACCTTCACTTAATTGTGAATAAAAGCGATCGATCGATTTTCCTGATTTATGTCTCATTTTGTTCATAGGTTATGTGACTTTACGTGAAAGTAATAGGACTTGACACTTTTTACCGTTTTAGATTTTTTATGAATTAAACAAAAAAAAATTTCATTTTTTAGGCAAAAAATATTTTTTTTTTCTTCATACATTTATTTATAACTGCGAAACTGTTGCTTATGTAGCTTATGTGGTTCTCGAGTTATGTCAAACAAAACAGCCTAAAACGTGACAAATTCCCCTATACGATACTTACTAGCTTCAAAAAATGATTAAAATTTTATTTGATGTAACTTGACCAAACGAATGATGCAGAAGTTCTTATTTTTGGGGCTACTTTCACAAAAAATTATTAGAATTAAGTCCCGAAATCATGTGTTGTACGCATAATTATGCTGTCTGTAAGCTTATTGGGGAACATATAACGGGTGCCGTTACTCTAACAGAGTATGTTGCTTAGCTTGTATATGTCATTGATCTTAAGCTAAATCAAGATGCTGTCACCAAAATAGAACTTTTTTAAAGGATATTAAAGAAAAATGCGGGAACGCAATATCCGAATTCAACAAAAACAATGAAGATTGGTTGAATACGGAGAAAAATACAGAAATAGAAAAACATTTTCTGGACGCACTAGTAAGAACTACTATGAGGCGCAACTAAGGACACAAAAGAAAAGGCAAGAAGAATTTATTAGCAATCATCCTGCTAATCAAATAAAACATTTATTTAAGTTGGTATTAACAAACCCCCAGCTGAAAGAAGCTGCCAAAATTATGGATGTACTGCCTAGTGCATCTCCAAAGAGACTAAAACAAATGATAGAAAGTATTCCAACTATAAAACCGGATACGGAGTTCACGGACGATTAATTAAGAAAGGTGCTTATTGAAAAAGGATGGGGTTCAATGCCCTCTACTTATTCATTAAATGCAGCCCTCTACTTATTCATTAAATGCCCTCTACTTATTCATTAAATCCACCTATTTCTAAAATAAGTGATAAAGGTGCAAGTGTTAGTTTATCTCATCTTCCTAAGAGTACAGCTTCAAGAATCATATCCACCTGTTCTAAAGATGAAATAGACATATGCAAAAACTCAGATGTAACATTGATATGAAATGGGGATGTGAGGGATCATCTGGATCTTCAGAATATGAACAACAAAGTGAAAGTAACACAAAATTTTCAACGGTTTTGATGGCTTCGCTAGTACCATTAAGAAAGCCCTTATAAAAAGAATCATCATCAACTTTTCAACACTTGGGTTCAAGTTATTATGTCGGCCAATTAGATTCGAATATACTAAGGAAGATACAGAAACAACTACAAAACTGGTGGGTGGTATAGAAACGGAATATAAAAATGTGTTACCTATTTCAGTAGTATTATCTGGAAGTGTCATAAAAGTGTCATTTCAACTAAATCTAACAATGATTGATGGAATTGTAGCAAATGCGATTACTGATCCTAAATCAAATTGGCAATGTAACATATGTGGAAAGAAAAATTCAGTATTTCAAGAAACGTTAGATGAACCCCGTAATAATGAAGATACTCTCTCAAATATGGAATTTCTCCACTTCATGCCCAAATTAGGTTTATGAAATATTATTTACGCCTAGCTTATGATAATAAATACCGCAGTAGTCCAGGAAATATAAACATTGCCGTCAAAAATAATACAGATCTACATAATATGAGAAAAAGAGGAGAAAACAATTCAGAATGAATTTAAAAAACAAGGATTAATTATCGATAAGCCCGTTCACGGTTATGGAAGCTCAAATGATGGTAACACATCAAGACGTTTTTTTGGAGATCCTGAAACTTAACATAAATGGTCCCGATAAAAATTGAAGTAGACGTTTCAAAATAATGTTGTCTGTTATCAACTGCAAAAAGCCAATTAATGCAGAGAAATTCAAATCATTTACAGATGAAACTAAAACTTTAATATCGCCTTTATATTCATGGAGACTAATTACTCCGACAGTGCATAACGTGCTTTCTCATGGAAAATATATAATAGAAAACAGCATACTACCATTAGGAGAATTAAACGCAGAAGCACAGGAAGCTAGGTACCGAGATGTAAAACAATATAGACTATTTATATTTAGCACGCGAAAATGTTCGAAATTAGCTCAAAATTCAGATTTAATGCAACATTTATTGTTGTCATCGGATCCAGTATTGTACAATATAAGAACAAAATGGTTACCGATATGCACAGAAATAGAAAAGGACGACACCAAAGCAACCAAAATTAATAAATTTCTAAGTTTTGATATTTTAGACTATTTTGTAGAAAATAAATAATATTGTTTTGTAAATAGTATATAGTTCTGTAAATAAAGGTCCGCCAAATAACTTTTTTTTTTGAAAATGCTATAAAAAAAAACTACTGAATATTTTCTCAAATTTCTTTTTTTATTTGAAATTACAATCCTTTCGGTTAATAATGGAAAATAATTTCATTCAAATGGCTGCCTCGGCTGGCCATGCAGTAGCCTACACGATCGGTCCAATTTTTAAGCACATTATCGATTGTGTGCAGCTGTATTTCCTCCTCTTCAATTTTTGTGAACAAAAATTCGTTCAACATGGCCCGATAACGATCGCCATTGACTGTAACGGCCACTCCTTGCTCGTTTTCGAAGAAAAATGGCCAAATTATGCTTCTGGACCAAAATCCGCACCAAACAGTGACTCGTTTTGGGTGTATCGGCACACATTCTGCAACATTACCATGATTTTCAAAGTAATGTCGCAATATTACCCAGCGTTGTTCAAGCGTATACACAACCATATTCGTTCAGCGGATGGATAAAACTAATTATCTGTCAAATCAGACATGAGCTAAGTGTTACCATTCACGAAATAAGCACTAGTTGAAAAAAAACGTTAGATGGCGGACCCTTTAGTATATAGTTTTGTAAATAGTATAAAGAAAACATTACATTGAAACTGTGGAACCTGAAAATTAAAACAAAATTATTTTTACATTGAATTTATTTTAGTTTGTTATGGTATTACCTAACTATATTTTCATATTTTGTATTGTACAATTTTCTGTCTGAACGCCATGGGTTTGCTTTTCATTGACAGAAATTGACAGAAATCTTTAAGGTAAATGAATGATATATTTTTTTCCAAAATGTATTAAGAGGCAAAAAAAATACTTATGCACTACCTCTCTATGTTTAAGAAGGAGGTTTGCTTGAGGTTTAACTTTCAAATGCAATATGTTAATCTTTAACAAGGCTAAAGATAGACATATTATCATATCGACATATCGATGAATATGCAAATACTTCTTTTTGAAAATTTATAAAAAATTAATATTTAAAAGTTTTTTTAATACTTTTGCCAAAAAACAAGCAAAAATTAAATTTTACCAATTACCTTTTAAAACTGAAGTTAAATAAGGTTTTATCTATTAAAGATATTGTAATGATTTTAATAATTTTTATAGCTCAAAGTGTCGTTAATTTAAAGCAATAAAGATAAGTTTAAAAAATATTTTTTAAATATGATTTTTTTTAAGATAAAAAAAAATAGTATCATAATCATATTTTGTGTAGGATCAGTTTTTTTGCGAAGTTGCTCAAAACATATTAACCTTTTATTTCAAATTAAAAAAATTAATAATCCACAGGCAAACTGGTGGGCACACTTGCAAATTAAAATGTTCGTTTAAAAATTGACAATTTTCAACCAATGCTGCGTGTAGAGTGTATGTCCAGAAATAAATAAAATTACATTCACAGCCTTTCTTAAAGCCCATTTTTTTAGAAACGGTTAAAAAATAATAATTATTAACAAAGTTCTGAGAAAAACGTAAATGAATTAAGGTACATTTTCGGAGAAAATTGCCGATTTTTAAGAGTTTTTTAAAACATTGACTTTGAGCATTTTTCACCGCTGTGAATGTGTTAGTAATCTTACAAATTTAGTTTTTTTATTTGGTTTGGTAACAAAAAAGATATTGGCCAATAACAAAAAAATTTAAGGCAAAAAATTAACATATTAATTTTTACATCAAATACCTTTTTAGTTATAGAGAGATATTTTACCACAATACGCATGTTTTTTTTATCTTGTATAAGAGTTTATCTCAGTAAAATTTTTACAAATCGGTTCACATTCGCCAAAGTAGCAAGCACTTAAAGATTTTCTATAGGCGAGGTGTCATAGTTATCACCCTGTGTAAGCACAGAGTGTTTCAAACGGCAATATTCTAAAAGCCCAGGTCCTCACCTATAACTCCTCCAATTTTTATGTGGATTAGGCCAGTAGTATAAAAGTTCTATACTTGTTACAACTTTTTTTGAAAACACAACACTGTGCGTCGTGACTTTTAATTATTTTAATCTTTATTTGAAGTAAGAATATGCGACAGATATTAGAAAAATGGATTTCCACCTGTTTTAAATAAATTATAGTGGACATTATATTTTTCTAACAAAAAAAAAATAAATAACGCAACACTCCACACAAGTTTTTTTATAATAGTTTCACCAAGAAATTTTCAAACAAGATTTCCAATTATAAATGGGATGTAATTGATTTAAAAAAAGAATATAATTTAAAATTGTATATGGAACTGGATTAAATTAAATCTCAGAATTTAAATTTCTTATGGTAGATCTGAACATAAGTAAAAAGATATTTTTAGATATGCGGCAATATAAAATTTGTTAGAAAAACAAACAAAGCAATATATAGAAATATAGTTGTATTAAATAATATAACATAAAATAAAACTCTTTTTACGCTGGTATAAAAAAATTCGCTCACGCTTTGTAGCATAAAATCTAGTTCTTTCTAGTTCAATTGATCTGAATGAACTACGTCGCTCTGCTAGTTCAATCGATATTTCACAATTTCGTTCAATCGTTCGGTTTAGATAGCTTGTTTGATAATTTTTAAGCGAGCTATTCATATTTGTTACCCTTTTTCCACTGCTTTAATTAAGACCGATAAAAACTCAAAAAAAGTAAAATTTAATCATATAAATATAAAAAAATATAATAAAAAATATTGTAATAAAAAAAAATGTAATGCATTTCTTTCATTTGGATTCCAAATATTACTTTAAAAACTAGGTACCTGCTGGAAAAAACTATTAAAAAGAAATGAAATTGTGCCATGAGTAAAAAGAACGAAATGAACGATAGTTCGCTCTCGAACTACACAAGTCTAAATCCAAGTATTTATGCTACCCTTGCATATATGCTATCAAGAGTGGTAAAAGCACAACATAAATTAAAATTGCAAATGAAAAACTTGATAACATAAATAACACGTGAGAGGTGTTTTTAATAAAAATTTAAAAACATGGTAAAAATTGGAATGTCCCACTTTACCCCATATCCTACTTTACCCCACTCTACCCTATTTTGTTTCCGGTAAATTTTTTTAATAAATAGAAAAAACTACGATTAAAAAGACAAAAATTTATAAAAAATTTTCAATATTTGAAGTCATTTCCGGGCCCACTAAAAGTTATCGGATTCGCTCCAAATTTTACTTATTTAATTTTTGAATAAGAACCAAAAATCTGACTGATAATATGTACACTAATGTCCCTTAAGGTGTTCTACAAGTTTAAATGTTAGAAATGTTGAGACGCTTCCCTCTAATTTTTTTGTATTTGTCTTGAAAATAACTCATGTGAAATTTTACGCCCCTACGACCACGCCTCCCTACCCGATAGGGCCTTTAAAGATCAAAACATGCGTTTATATGGAAAAAAGGGATATTTTTTTAAGTTTTTGCTGTTTTTATGCAATATTGCAATAGTTTTTACTCTAGATGATAAATTAATCGAGATTAAGATAAAATTATGTATTCAAAAAGGTATAAAAATCCAAAATCGGTTAAGAATTACCCCAGTAATAAATAATGCCCCAGACCATCCCCGAAATCCGTAAAATTTAAATCGTTGCCCTACCCAAGTGTACTGGGGGATATTTTTAAATTTTTTTATTTTTAATCTCTTAGATGTTTTAAACAAGTTTAAGCAATAAAAATCTTAATTTTTTCGATTTTGTTAAAGAAATTTTTTTAAAATTTGAAATTGGAGATTTGAAAAACACCCCAAAAATTTTGTTCGTTTTTGACATTACCGTAGGACAGGTTATCGCCATCCAAAACAAAAAACTTCTTTTATGGCTCACAATTATGAGTGTATTAAATAAAAAATTATGTTTCAGTAATCAATTTTAACAACGTTTAAAATTTGAGCTCGAATTTCTTGCTGAAGTGGTATTTGGCACATTAGTGGTCTGGGGCATTATTTATTACTGGGGTAATTCTTAACCGATTTTGGATTTTTATACCTTTTTGAATACATAATTTTATCTTAATCTTGATTAATTTATCATCTAGAGTAAAAACTATTGCAATATTGCAAAAAAAACAGCAAAAACTAAAAAAATATTCCTTTTTCCCATATAAACGCATGTTTTGATCTTTAAGGCCCTATCGGGTAGGGAACGCGTGGTCGTAGGGGCGTAATTTCACATGAGTTATTTTCTAGACAATTACAAAAAAAAAGATGATAGCGTCTCAACATTTCTAACATTAACTTTCAGGGACACTCTAATGTACACCTTTAGTGGACATATTATACATCGTTGCATTTGAAATACGATGGTGTTTAAATCGTTTCGACCCGCTCACAACTTTTGGCTAAATTCGCAAAAGAAAATTTTAACTTTTAACCCCTCGCCATCGGATAGAATTTTACTTCAGATTTGAATTCAGCGGGGCCAATCCTTCAAGATCAAAAAATTTCAAAAATTTGTATCTGTTTTTTTTTTTATCTCGTAACCTAGATTACAAAGTCTAAAATTAGTCAAATCGGTAAACATTTGTAAGTTATACGGCCTTTAAACTTTTATATACCCGAGATGATCAACTTTAACACCCTGTAGCACACCCTGTGTTAAAACAGGGTGACTATAGAAATTTTCTGAAAGCCTAAGTCCTTTATAATTCTTATAAAAACTTTTTCCCGATCGGACCTGTAGTTTAGAAGTTTTATAATTATTACCATCGTAAATATTTTATTTCTTTCTTAACTCGTCGTCCAAAAGCTTTTTTGGATTGTTTTACTTCGACCAAGTACTAAAAAATGTATTTTTTGGCGATTTCGCTACATTATTTTCAAATATTTTTTAAAATGAGAATTAATATGAAATAACCTTTACGAATCAATGTTTACGGAAGACAACACATGCAAGAAGTATAAAAAGGTGTTAATATGTTATTTTCTATTACTATTTATATATTATGTATGTTCAAAGTTCAACAAAAAATTCAATTTTGGCTTGTCACATTTTGACCTTCCAGGAAATAAAAAAAAATTTCAAATTTGTTATCAATTTATTTGAATTTTTTTTATTTCGTGTATGTTTTATATATAGTGATACATAAACAATATAAAAAACAAAAATTTATGATGTTTCGTGTAACTCTAAAATAATGTTGCGCTGACGCAACTTTAGGCATTGTGAACATTTTATTACGTTGCATTACTTCACAACAATTTTTTGCTACTGTTCTGTTATTTTGCTTGCATTTATTCATTGATATATGTACAAGCATATTTTACTAGCTACAACAACAGCTTCGTCGTAGGAGTAACGCTAAACCGCAGTTTGTAGCAGAAGATATTGCAATAATTGTAATTGCGTGTCTTCTTTTATTTAGTTCATTTAGTTGAGTGTGAAGTGATTGACGTACATAAAAAGTGTAGTGTTGATATAATATTATAAATATACGAGTTCACATTTGATAAAAACTAATTATGGAGTTCCAAAAGGCACTTTTAATAAATGAAATTTTGAGCATATTACAGGAAGATGACAATTTGCTAGAGGCAAACGAAATAGATGCAGTCTACATTCCTCCACCAACAGATAATCTAACAGATGAAGAAGACCTAGATGACAACGAAATGGTTGCTTTCAACAATGATGTGCCACCAGATATTGTAGGAACCTACGAGCTTCATACAGATTTACCTGAACAATCCGATGAACTATCAGATATTACCACCGCAAAAACTGCTAAAAAGAAAAAAAAACAAATAAAAGAACCGTCATCAATTGGAAGAAAGAAAATCCTACGTATTCCAAATTTCCATGCAACGAAGAACGTACAATGACGGATAAAATCAAAGAAGAAGTCGAATCAAAATCACCTTATGAAGTTGCAGTTGTTACGGTGGCAACCAACAACGGCCAAATAGACCCATTGTCAATGACAAAACGATATGATCGAAAACAAAGAAAGATGATAAATATTCCACAGCCGCAAGTAATTGCCGACTATAATAAAAATATGGGGGGTGTAGATCTGCACGATAACGGTATAGCGAACTACAGAATAAAAATGAGGGGGAAAAAATGGTGGAGGCCACTATTCATAAATACACTCGACAGCGTTTTGGTAAATTCCTGGAAAATTTATAACATTGCAAATGGAACTAATATGTCGCAATTGGAATTCAAGTCATTTGTAGCCACTACTTTGATGAAAATGGAGCAAGTAGATATTACAACAAATGTAAATATTGAAAAACCAAAGTCGAATTACGGACGCCCATCCAAATCTGCATTGCCGTCAGAAATTCGGTACGACAAAGTTGGACATGTTATAATGCAACACGAAAAAAAAATACGGCGACGATGTAGAAATTGTAAAAGTCAAACAATTTACATGTGCACAAAATGAAAAGTTCATCTTCATCCAGATTGCTTTGAAATTTTCCATTTGGAGTAGCATATTCATATAAATCCCAAAGTTGCGTCAACGCAACATTTTATATCTCGTACACGAATTCGTGAATTTTTTTTTTTAAGTTTTATTCCTCTATTTAAATGTGAAAATAAATGAAATAAAGTTGAATTAAAAAAAAAAAAAAAAAATTCTATGCTTGGTCCCTAATGGGTTAAGTAAGAGTTTAGTAGCATAACTCCGATCTTTTAAAAATGTTTACCCTAAATAGTATAAAGGTGATAACGGTCATTTTATAATGTAGAGACAAATTTTCAATTTGAGCAGATGACATAAAATACATTTTAAACAACATAAAACAACGTTTTTAGATTTGGTTATTTGCCACACTTTTCTTTTAACGAAGGCTCCCTTTCCGTCAGAACTAGCAAAAAAAAATTCCATTCCATATATACGCATCCAATTTGTTTAATAATGTCATTCAAGCTTGTCAAAATATATTTATTTTTAAATTGAGCGCAGCTTCTATCAGAAAATATTAAAATCTTTGAAAAATGCCCATAAATATTTTTAATTTTGATGAAAAGGTTTAAAACAAAAATAAATACGTCGTGTTTATTATGCGTAAGTTTATCGCTTATAACCGCGCAAACGACTGCGAAGCACCAGCCCACCAAGCTACGCAGGTAAAAATTGTTACCTGTCGGTAGCTGAAATGAGCACTTTGTATTTCGTTTTGGTGTGTCAACCTATAATTTTTGACAAAATCAATGTGAAGAACGAGCTCGGAAGGCTTTAAGTTAATTTTTGTTTGCTGAAAATATTTTTGCTGAGCTCTTTTTACAAAAAAATGGTAACTTGGTTTCCATATCAATGACTAAGTCAGATAAAGTTGAAATTGTATTTGACAGAGCTATGCGGTTATCTATTTTACGCCATTGCTGAAACTTTACTTCATCTTCCATATTAGCCAAATATGCAAGAGGAATAAATTGATCTTTTAAATCTGTTAGGCACTTCTTACAATTACTTGTCATTCAATTTTCATTCTGAATATCGCAGCAAACTGCTTTAAGAAATTATTCAAAATCTGTGGGAAAAGATGGAATACTTTTCGTGCAACTTTCCAAAAGAAAGCCGAAATTAGCATGATACATGCAAACACACATATTGTGCGGCATTTTATTTACTAACTGGACATGCATCATATTATATTCCTTTAATATTTTTCTATTTTTTATCACTTTTCTTTTTTTAATTTTAATATTTTTCATTCATGAATACACAATTTAAAAATTTACCAAAAAGTTTGTTTTGTTTTTATACAAAAAAAAAACATTAATATAGAAATTTAATTTTAAAGTTTAAAAACATGAATGACAATTCAAGAATTTTTTACTGGAAAAATATTATCGAAATTTCACAGTTCTGGATTTAAGTGAATATGTTTATACTTTTTGCAGTTATTATTTTCTTCACAAGCATATGGTCGTACTGTGTTGCAGTTACTGCAATAGTTTATAAAAATCAGGTGTCATAAGGGCTTTAATAACTTTTTTATTTCTTTAATGAAAGTTTGTGGAATTGGCTATCAATTTGTATGCAATTTTTTATATATAGTAGCTCCAAAAAGTGAGTGCTCACCGCAAATTTGAATTTTCAAATGATGTAAAGTATCATATATTTTAACTTTTATTAAAATAAAGTCACAACTTTTTATTTGTCATATCTACTTTATCTTTATAGAATAAAAAAAGTAGTTTTGAAACTCTACAAACTTTAAGTGCTCACTTAAGTTTATTCTTAAAAACTAATCCTTTGGTACACGAACTTATATTAAATTTGTGTTTCGCTATTCTCCCTTGATCCCTCGATTTTTTTTGGATCCCAGGATTTTTCGGGATTTAGAGACTAGTTTGAAATATGAAATAGAGATGGGCACTTGAGTGAATTTTGACTCACAATCAATCACGTTCACGAGAGAAAAAGTCCAATCACGAACAATTACTCACTAGAATTTGTTTACTATTCACACTCAATCACGCTCAAGTGAGTAAATTCAGATTTTACTCACTCGCAAATTCAGGAAACAAAATATAACCGAACAATATAATATTCAAATTTTGAATGTTTGGCTCAAAACTGCTTTAAATTTGTAATTTCGTCATTTATTTTGATTTTAAAACCCAAAACCAGTAAATCGTCGAAAAAATTTAATTAAATATTTTTTTTAAGAGAAAAAATTTTGTTTTGGAAAATTCAACTCACCCAAAAATTTGGCTCACGAACTCACTAAACAAGAATTTTTTCCTACTCACACTCACCCAAGCTCATGTTAGTAAAATACTTTTCACTCACACTCTCGCGTGAATCGCGCAAAATTCTGGTCAGGTGCCCACAAACAAACAAAACCTATTACCTCATTTTGACCAAGTCTACAGTTTTCTACATTGTATTTTTAAAAAAACCTTTAAACCATCTGTTTAAAAAAACTAATTTAGCATCATCACTACAAGCGTGAATAAAAAAACTTGTCGAAAATTGTTGTTCAGAGTTGCAAAATAATTATTTGAAAAAATAAATTTTTTACATTTTTTGATATAACCTTTTTCAAAAAGATGAAACAATATGAAAAGATATTTCTCTTCTAAAAATTATTTAAACGATTGTGTATAGTAATGTTTAAAACTCTGACCGATCGGACGATGAATTTTTCAAATTCAAAATGTCTAAAATATTCCAAAATTTATTCCGTTTTCATTCAAAACATAAATCATGGCTGGTTTTTATTAAAATACTTATAATGTCAGGGATGAAATATGAAATATAATTTTAAAAATTTTCAATATGCACGATATTTTTCCAAATTTAAAAAATTTCCAAATTTGAAATTAATGGCAATTGAAAATTCACATGAAGGTATTTTTTTATCGGTATGACCAAAGAACATTAAGACTAAAGACGAACCAAGGTACGCATCTGTTAAATTTTATATGCCAACTGGTTTTAAGAGAAACAGTTTTAAGTGGTTTTTTTAATTCATATTTTAATTATACAAAACTCATGCTGATATATGTACACTAAACAACACAAATAAACTTTAAAATTTTAACATACCAAAATGCAATTGCAACATTACATATCCTAACTCTCCCGAACATTTCCTATCCCACTGCCATACATAAAAATAGGGTCAGTATGCAGTATACAATATTCGTCGCATTTTTTATTTGAAATATCGTAATGGTGTCTAATAGACAGACTAAATTCTGTATATTGTACCAACTATGGCCCAAGAATTAAAAAAGTCTGGTATATTGAAAACCGCGATAAAATGCTTGCCAATAAGAATTTTCAATATTTATTTGTCAATATTATTTTAATAATATTGATTTTAAATTACAAGACAAACAAAATAAGAATGTACGTACTACTTTTTATTATTAAAAGAGCTGATTGGCATTCAACAGCTGTGAAAATTGATAATATTTATCAATTTTCACAGCTGAAAATTTTTACTACATAGTTTTTACACATAATTATATATTTTTTTCGATTTTTTTGTGTACCTAAGTAAAAAAGTTTATATAGTGAGTTTTATAAAAATGCCTTATATGACGCTTTATAATTATAATTATAATTTTATATAATTACATATATATGGTCCAATATATAATTATATATATGGTCCAATATATAATTAAGTATTTTGTACGAAAAATAATTACTTGGATCAATAACCAATTTTTATGAATAATTTTGTTATTGGAAACTGGTTTGTTGTTAAATTAAATAATTTGCTTACACTACAAAAAATTTGTCAGCAATTTTTTTTTTTCTTTATTGCAAGATAGAATAACAAAAATAAATCTGTTGAATCTACAAATATTTAGTTATATTTGAGCTCAATTTTATTTAATTGAAAGTAACAAATTAATCTGATAAAGTCAGCAACAAATTTGCTAAATATTAGTAGACAAAGAATCATAAAAAATGGGAAATTTGTAAAGTATTTTTTAAGACTTTTTTTATTGCGAATGAAATTCTGCCCTTCTGAAATCAGCAATCCACAATTTTTTATTATAAATTTGTGTTGATTTTACCAAAATATACCGTTATTTGCATTCTACTAAATTTAAGGTAATTATAGCAAAAAAGGTTGATGATATTACAGTTTTTGTCTTCTGTTTTTATTCTACTAGTATTAAGTAAAAGTTTTTGATAATTTTAGCAGTCAATTGCTATTTTTAACTAACTAAAATTCAACTTGAATATAACTAAAATAAAGTTAAAATTAGTTGCAAAGTTAACAGTTTTATTTTTGATGTTCTTTATTAATATTTATCGAAAAAAAAATCTGCTAATTTAAGAATTTTCTTCTGCAACGTAATTTTTAGTAGCTTTTTATGCTATTTTTACAGGTTTATTTCTACGAGTGTAGAAATTAAGCCATAAATGCCAAAAAAAAACGAAGAGATTTCTTGTTTTCTTTTGAAAGTTTGTTTTTTAAAACATTTTATAGAAATACCCTGGTAAAGTTTCTAAAAAAAAAAGCATGTGTTAAACAGGATATACTAATTCCTCCATGCAATCAGTCGACCATGCCAACTTTCCTTAATATTTACAAAGTAAATTTTTTAATCACTTTTATTTACATCACTAAACTCAGTCCTTACTTTGGTCACGTTTGCAAGCATCAGTCCTTAATAATCAAATTTCAAACTTCAAAATAATTTCAAACTTCCAAATAAATATTTTTATTTAAATTATTTCAATATGGCTATTTCTAAATCATATATTAAGAGGCCTGCAATTATTGTTTGTAGGCAAACGGGGAAGAGAAGCAAGCGGGGTAGCAAAAATTGCACAGTTTTCGTTTTTCAAGATATTTTTTGACATTTCTTTTTCTATCGTTCGTATTCTTGTTAATTTGCTTTATTCGTATTCGGCTTCTCAAGTGTTGTGTATCGAAAATATTTTGTAAAATAAAAAATAAATAATGTGGAATAGAGAACTATTTATATATTATTTTAAATCATATTATTTTATATTATATATATTATTAAATTATATTATTTTTAATTATTAAGAATAAATTAAATTTCAACGAATGAACAATTAAAGAAGATTGGCAAAATAAACGTCAAAAAAATTGCATGCAAAAACTCCTCGTTTAAATGTTCATGATTTTTAGAATCAACTTTAAAAGAGAATTCAAAAATTGCCTGCAATTAATTTCTTCGTTTAAATGGCCTCTAAGTCCAAACTACCAAAAAATCGTTGGAACAAATTCAGTTTACCGACACCTCTCAGAATTTTTTGAAATTTTTTGACCTTGAACATTTGACCCCACAGAGTCCAAAAAAAAATTTTTTTTGCGTCGCTCACGCCCCCTTTTCAGTGGGCGGGGCTCCAAAGTTTGAAATGAAATCCGAAATAACTTCAAAACTACTTATCTGATCTTAACAAAACTGGCGTCGTTGGAAAGGTCTTGAAAATATCTTTCCAATGGAGTATAAAATGTCCTAAAATATTAACCCTTTGCTGCCCAAATAAAACAATTTTTGTTTTTTTTTTTTTAAAAACGTCCTTTTTCAAAATTTGAGCCATATATCGACGTGACCATATTTCTCAGACGGAAAGATCTCAAAAATATCTTTCCAATGGTGTATATAATGTCCTAAAATATTAACCCTTTACTGCCCAAAAAAAGCATAATGATTTTTTTTACACACCCTTTTTCAAATTTTGAACCATATATCGACGTGACCATATATGGGTCTTTGCAAAATAGTTTTTCTGCGAAACCGGACTTCGACCGGGCTTAGGGGCTTTCTCCTCCCACCAGTCCTCCCACCAGCTTCGCTGAGGCTTCGCCCCGGGCAGCAGAAATTTTGGCATATTTACAAGTTTTCTTTTGCATACAAAATCTTAAACCATACCATACAACAAAATCTAATTTTCAAAATCTTGCAAAAATCATAGTTTTGCCTATTAATGGTCAACTTTAACCCTTAATAACTACTTCATTTCAAGACCTATGGGGTCATGTTGCACCTTTTATGAAAGCTTATAAAACAGACTTTCCCTTTTTATACACTTTTTATGTACTTATATAGGCGTTATTTAACAAAAAGAGCGTTAAAAAAAAATCATAAAAAAAACAAAAATGCTTTATTTGGGCAGCAAGGGGTTAATATTTTGGGACATTATATACCTCATTGGAAAGATATTTTCGAGACCTTTCGCCAATTTTGTTAAGATCGGACAAGTAGTTTTGAAGTTATTTGCAATTTCATTTCAAACTTTGGAGCCCCGCCCACTGAAAAGGGGGCGTGAGCGACGCAAAATTTTTTTTTATTTCGACTCAGCGTGGTCTCTTCTATTAAAGGACAAAATTTCATTTATTTTGGTGAGGTGTCGGTAAACCGAATTTATGCCAAATCGTTTTCAACCCAAAAATATTGGATAGTGAAAAAAAAAACTATGAAAAGAATCTAGATAGAGCTATATAGGAAAAATTGGGAGAATTGGTAGGACAGCTGATCATACAATTGTCGCTGATGTAGACTTGCTTAATGAAAATTTTGTTAATATTTCTATGCCAACGGTTCAGCCTGACTTTTACGACCAACACTCACAGTGTGAAACTGAAGAATTCAATTTTCATTGCCTGAATGTACTGGATGTTGTTGAAGGTTTCAAGGCAGTGAAGTCTAACTCAGTAGGGCTAGATGATATAAACCCCAAGTTTGTTAAAATTATCTTGCCATGGATAATTCAAACCATTACGCATGTTTTTAATACAATAATTACCACCAACATTTTTCCAATGCAATGGAAACATGCCAAAATTGTCCCGGTGCCAAAATCAGGAAATGAATATCGTCCCATTGCAATCCTTCCTTATTTTTCTAAAGTTTTTGAGCATTTACTGCATAGGCAGATATATAAGTATGTTAATGATAACCACCTTCTTACAGATCGTCAATCAGGATTCAGACCTCAACGGGGTTGTATAACAGCACTATCTGATGTAATAGAAGATATTCGAAGTAACTTGGAAGAGAGAAAATTAACTTTTTTAGTATTATTAGACCACTCTAAGGCTTTTGATACAGTGCACCATTCAATGTTATGCTTGAAGCTATCCAAATTGTTTAACTTCTCGCCATTTGCTGTGAGGTTGCTGTCCTCGTACCTCTCAAACAGATCCCAATCTGTTACTAGTGGTGGATCTATTTCACGTCCCTTACAAGTGACTAGAGGTGTCCCACAGGGCTCCGTTCTTGGACCACTGCTGTACTCATTATATGCTAATGATCTTCCACAACAACTTCGTTATTCTAGCATACAAATGTATGCTGATGACGCTCAACTTTATCTTAGTTGCTCCAGGGAGTTAATTTGTTCGAAAACTCGGGAATTAAATTATGATCTGGATAAAATTTTCACATGGGCTTCAGTAAATGGTTTGCGACTCAATCCGAATAAATCAAAATGCGTAATAATAGCGAAAAAAAAAGTACAAGTTGATGATGAAACTAAATATTTTTCTTGGTGGTACAAAAATTGATATTGTAGGCACTGCTAAAAACTTAGGTGTTACATTTAACAACACGTTAACATGGTCCGATCATATTAACCAGGCCAGTGGCAGAACATATAGTATGCTGCGAAATCTTTGGGTCACCCAACACTTTACCCCTTTGAAAGTTAGAATCCTGCTTGCAAAAACATATCTTTTGCCGACACTCCTATATTCATCGGAAATTTTTACTGGTTGCAACTCTAAGGATATGAGAAAACTTACCACAACCTATAACAATATCATACGTTTCATTTATGGTTTAAGAAAATTCGATCATGTAACCCAGTATTCATGTCGTATATTTAACATGTCTTTTTTCGACTACCTTAAGTTTAAAAACATTATTTTTATTCATAAAATTATTATGACAAAGCAGCCAACATATCTTTATGATCGTTTGCAGTTTTCAAGATCTCTAAGAGGCAAAGCAATAACCCAATTTCGGCATCGTGATCATGCTTCCGAATGTCAATTCTTTATATTTACCATACGTCTCTGGAACCAACTTCCAAATAATTTACAGACCACTTCAAACGCAACAAGGTTTAGGAAATTACTTATAGAATATTTTTCATAAAATGTATCTTTCTTTTTTTATATTATTTATTTTTCATATATATTTTTTTTTTTGTTTATTATTATTTTTTTATATTTTTTTTTTTAAAAAATTTTTTTTTATTACTTTTCATTGTTATTATAACTTGTCTGATTCTAGTACTGTAATTTATAAGATATTGTGTCTTGTTGTATTAGAAAAGCAATTTGATAATAAATTCAAATACAAATACAGTCCAAATAATGTGTCCTTCTCGGATATAATTATGGATAATAATAGAGAGAAGAATAACGGAACACAAATTTAATACAAATTATTTACCAAAGGATTAATTTTTCAAAATAGATTTAAGTGAGAATTCACCTTTTTCAGTTTCAAAACGGATGTTTCTTTATTTTTTGTTGGACTTTTTATTCCACAATGATAAAAGTTAAAATGAGTGATAGTTGAAATGATTTGAAAATGCAAAAAGTACTACTTAGGGTAAAAAAGCAAAATAAAAATCGGGTCTATGCCACTAAACTCTTGTTCCGCGATTTCTACTTTTTATTTTAAATGCAAAAAAAAAAATTGTTTACTTTCGAAGATTTTCATTGAGTTAAAATAAATCAGACAACCCTGGCGTTAATGAATTAAAATATCATGACCATGCATGTTCCATGGTAACATGTGTAAATTTTAAAATTAAAAACATTTATCCCGGAACCCTTTTACATTTATTTTTAAACTTACCCTATCATCCCAGTCGTCTGGTTTTATCGCATTAGGATCTTTAATCTTCTTTGATGGTAAAAAGTCCCAATCATCTTCCAAACTACCCGATTCAATTTTCTCATTGTCTATAAGAACCTCGTAAGTGTTATCAGGTTTTACTACAAGAGTGTAAAAATGCGTGTAAATATCGTCTTTGCACCTAATATCTTTGTTGATTAAATGATTTTTTCCTTTATAATTAAATATAACATGCACTTTTTTAGTTCCTGGTCCACAAATATCAGGTCCAAACATAATCTCATAAGGAGACTCTCCATGCATATCTTTCTGATCCAGAGAGCAATCAAACAATTTAACGTATCCACCCCCACAGTCAATGTTCTGTTCATGCTTAACTGAAAACTGAATAACAAGAGCATTATCCTCATTTGAAAATGGTTGAAATTTTTTAGACGCTGCATAAAATCTTGCATCCTGAGATGTTTGTATGCCTTGATTAAAGAAACAGAATATGTATTAACTCAAAATACGTAAACTTATTTTTCAAACCTTTATCAGCCTCTGCATCGTTATAGAAACTTCCAGAACTCAGAATAAATTTACCAAACTCCTTTCCTGGATGTTTACTATAAACCCATGTATCCTTCCATGAATCTGTTAATTTAATTTAATAGTTTTGAACCGAGAAATATAGCAAATGCAAACATACCATCGACAAAACTTTCTTCCAAATAAACAGAACCATTGCAATAATTCAGTATTGCGTATAGGGTTATCACTATTAATTCCAACTTTATCATATCTCAGTATTAAAACACCACTTAACTTATCCCTTATTAAACGACTACTGGAAACTGAAATATTTTTTTTCACTGAAAAAATGCGAATACTGTCATATCAAGATATATTTATAAAGGTAGTCTCAGTAGCTTAGTAGTTTATCTTCCTCTTACCTGATTTTGACATTTCTTACATGGTTTTGACATCTTACTGTACTGTACCCAACAACAAAATGCCTGTTGTTTTTGTATTGTTTGTAGTTGTTTGTTGTAGTTGTTGTTCTAGTGAGATTACCTATATAAATATATCTTGTGTCATATATACGCGCTACGTCGCGATTGGTGCAGCTACACAACCAATAAAATGAAAGACGCGTTTCAATAAAAAGGGCTTTCCGAACACTTCCGTAAATATCCAGCTGCAGAACAACTACTGACAACTTTTTTTCACGAAGTGTCTAGGTCTGACTTAAAATCGCTAGAAAAACCTAAATTTCTTTTTTGCTATACACAAAAAAAAATCTAAAGGAGCATTTATCAAAAAAGGGTATAATATTACCAAGTGCTGTAGGAGCGTTTCAACTAATAACTACTTCTTGGAAAGTTTGCCAATCAACTTAGAAAAATGATTTGCATTAAAATATTATGACATTTACTAAAACTAGGGCAATTAAGCAGAAAATCGTCAGATAATTTTTTCAGAGCAATTTTTGTAAAATGTTCCCGGATTTTTTCAATTCTCTTAGTATCACCACTCCCATAGGGGTTCCAGACTAAAGAGCAATATTCCAAATGCTTTCTAACAAAGAAAACATATAATGACTTCAACGTTTGGGGGTCTTTAAAATCAACAGAGTTTCTTCTATAAATCCCAACATTGCCTTAAAATGCAACCCCGAATCAAAACTAACCCCTAAATTCCTAACTTCAACCACTCTGTTAAGAACAACGTTATAGAGTAATCATATATAACCGAATTATGGCTATGAGTGTAGGAAATAGTTCAACATTTTGTAATATTTAAACCAAGTTTGTTCAATGTACACCATTCCCATACTAATAAAATCATTTTGTATCAAAAGAGAATGGGATAAGTTAGAAACGTTCGAATACACCATCAAATCATCTGCAAACATTAATGGTTTACAAAATTTCAAACAACCAGGCAAATCGTTTATAAAGATTAAAAACAACAATGGTCCTAAATGGGTTCCCTGAGGAATTTCCGAAAATGCATTGAGAACGTTAGTGGAATAAGTGAACCCATTTTAACTATTAAAGTCCTATTAGTGAGGAAACTTTCAAAAACTTTAGTAATTTACCATTGAAGTCAAATTTCTGTAGTTTAGACAATAAAATAAAATGGTCAACTGAATCGAAGGCTTTCGAAAAATCAGTATAAATAACATCCAATTGCAATCATTTTTCCATTGAAGTAATAATACGATAAGCCAACACAGCCAAATGTGTA
>CM037853.1:81842466-81857862 GCA_021234595.1 Delia radicum | reverse complement strand
CCACTCTCCTTTGTACTCTGGGTTATCAACCATTGGTGGTTCCCATTCTCCGTCCATTTCGTCATCCCAATCTTCTGGCTTAGTTGCATCGGGATCGGGAATATGTTCTGGCTTATCCCAATCTTCTGGTTTTTTATCGTCAGGGTCAGAAATAGTTGCCTAAATGGTAGAGATTTATTATAATTATTTCTGATAAAAAAATATATTTTCTATATGTATATATGAACTTTTCTAAAAAAAAATTAAACTTGGGGTAAAAAAATCCCGATTAAAAAGTTTTTTCATACGATGACATATTGTTTGATATTTTTATATGAGACAGTTTTGTTTTTATATGTTATTTTGGTTTCTTGCATTTTTGATATAGTGCCATATATGAAAATATCAACGTATATCACCATACCCGACGAAAAAACTTCCGATATAATCATATTATCACATATAACTAAACATCACATCTCATCTGATCCGAACAAATGCATACATAAGCTGATTCTCATGGAATATAATCTCATATAGTCAGTCTATCATATGGGTATATTGAATATGATCAAATTACATATAATTTGATACAATTTTATCTAATAATTTTTTAATTAAAAAATTGTTTTTAATGTTTAGAGATCAGGGGCCGAATTACGGCATTCATGATCTTAATTTTTCGATCGAAATAAATTTTCTATTTCCGAAAGTAAAACATTTTAACGAAAGTAAAAATTTGGTCAGGGATGTTGTAGTTTGGTTAGAAATAAATTAAAAGCTTTGTGTTTTCATTATTAGTATTTTTGTAGTTACTAATTTTGTAGTTACTCTAGAGCAGAAATAATCAGCAAACTTCACACGCCCTTGTTATACAAAATAATAACTATACGCTCGGTATTATGGATCAATGCGATATTTTTTTTATAATTATTTAGTAAAGGGTGTTTTTTATACAGGTATAGAACTTTAAGTTGGCAACACTTTTTTAACTGACGGCCATTTTGTCAGCTGTCAAGTGATTTATGTTCAGTTTGGTTTGGCATTTCAACATGAATAGACTGACGCCTGAACAACGCTTCCAAATTGTGCAAATTTATCTTGAAAATCATGGTTCTGTTCGAAATACGTATCGCGCACGAATTTTGCGAATTTTGTTTAGCGATGAAGCTCACTTTTGGTTAAATGGATACGTCAAACAAAACTGACGTATTTGGAGCAGAAAAACAAGCCGATCGGCGCAAAATCGGTGCATATGCTTGGAAATATTTTTTTCTTTGTTGATTACTAACAAGAAAAATAAAACTGATGAAAAATATAGCGATATATCACTAGATTTTATCTAAAAATCGTCAAGATAACAACAGTTACAAAACAGCATTTTAGGACGACAATTCAGAAGCCGACGGGTTTTTAACCTAACGCCGCCGTAGCTAAAGCGGTTGCGCCGCCGAAAATTTAGGGTCGGCTTGTTCCTCTGATTTGGAGTGATGATAAGCCCGAAACGATTGATATACGGCCACAATTGTTCGAAAGTTATCGAAAATTGGACCTACAGATTAGACTACGTCGGAGCCAGCCGTGGCGGTCATATGCCAGAAGTCATATTTAAATTATAATGTCAGAATATTATCTTTCGAATAAATTTCATGTCAATTTAAAAAATTCGTCTTTGTTTTATTCAATTTCAAAGTTCTATACCTCTATAAAAAAAAAACAGCCTTATTTAGTACTTCAGCAATTACAGATTGTGAAAAACAACTATTTCTTTAAACACAAAACAGGATCAGTGGTAGAAAGTATATTGCCCATAGTAGAACTAAGCAACTATTTAATTTTTAAAATTGAAAATTTAGAAACCATTACGCATGTTATAATGATTGTGAAAAACAACTATTTCGTTAAACACAAAACAGGATCAGTGGTAGAAACTATATTGCCCATAGTAGAACTAAGCAACTATTTAATTTTTAAAATTGAAAATTTAGAAACCATTACGCATGTTATAATGGTTAGGTGTTTAATTTATTTAAACAAGCCGCTCTCTTCTAAAAACCTGAACTGATTTTACTAAGAGTTTCGAACAAAATGTGTTACCATGCCAGTGGTACTTTTATTTTTTAATTTAATTTTTTTTAATTTTTAATTTATTTGAGATCATTATAAGGACAATAAGAATAAAATTCTTTTACAGTCCAAAAAGCATTACATAATGTGCGTCTTAATAATAATATTTAGTTAGAATAACATAGTTTATAAAAGTCATAATAAGTTTGAACAAATAGGTAATTTGGAAAAAAAATTAAATAATAAAAAATAAAAGAAAAATAATAAAAAATGTTTTTTTTTTTTTTTATAAAATTTGGCTACTAGTAACTGAAAGAAGAAAATAAGAGAAAAAGGAAATGGCAATGTAAGATTTAGATGTTTCTAACAATATAATTAAAAGAGAGTGTTTAAAACTGTTTTTACTAGTTATGAGTTTTAAATTTAAAGGTAAAGAATTCCAAAGATAAATGGCGTTAACAAAGAAAAATCTGCTGGTGTTAAGATAATTATATGTCGGAGGTATTAAAGTAAAACATCGCGGTGACCACCCATGTACAATCTTATCATATAAATAATAAGGGGTTTTCTTATAGAGTAATCTATGCAAAAACAATAAATTTCTCATGCGTAAATAATCTACCAAATCACAGCCCAGAATCATTTTTCTATAGAAGGAGATTCTACTAAATCGGCGCAATCCGTAAACATATCTTGTTGCATTATTAAACGATACCTGAAGCTTATGCAAGGAATGCGAGTCCATCTTGCTATATACTTCAGCCGAATACGTAATATGAGGAAGAATTAGTTGGACTACTAGTTTTCGCTTGATTTCGACCGTCGTAAAACTTGAAGACAATCTCAAATTCCTAAGGGCTAGGAATACATTACGTATAACATTATTTATATGGTCACAACACGGCAAATTTGAGTTAATATAGAACCCTAAATATTTTGCCTTCCTAATAAACTTTAGTGCAGTACTACCAAGGTAAATTGTTGGAAATTGATTAAAATCTATTTCATATCTACTAATTGTCAAAACAACTGATTTTTGAGGGTTAAGTGTTAATTTATTTCTTCTCGCCCACTTAACAATATCCATCAAATCCTCATTTAAAACGGCAGCATGAATCTTCTGAAAGACCAACGCGATTGGAAACATATAGCTGTATGTCATCAGCATAAGCATGGACCCTAGCATTTTTACATACAGTAAAAACATCATTCACAAACATACAAAACAATAACGGACCAAGAACAGAACCCTGTGGAACACCAGATGATATACTTCTTAAGCAGGACTCACTCTCACCTACAACCACTTTTTGAGATCGTCCTGATAAATAGTTCCATATAAAACTTACTGAAGCATCAGCAAACCCAAAGAAGTTTTTAACTTTTTACAAAGTATTACGTGATTTAATCTGTCAAAAGCCTTTGAGAAATCCAAAAAACACATAAATGTTACGTAATCCACATGTGCCTTCGGTTACGTAATCCACATGTGCCTTAATTGAGTGAATTTTGCACTTCTTGCAATCAATGAAAAATATTTGCCTTCAATTTGTGAAAATTCTAACAGTTCTATAAGAATATCCAAATCATTTTTGGTGCATATATTGTAGACTCGCAAGTAAACCAGTATTGTTATAAAATATATAAGCATCGCTTTGAACTGTTTCACTAAGTTTTTTGATATGTTGAAATGTTCTTTAAAAAGCATTATTTTGAAGATGTAAATTACTTTGAAAGCCTCGTAGCATGGTGGTATGCACCATATGCTTTCAGTTTGTAGTGAGGGTTAGCGTTCAAATGAACTAGTGCCAACTCCGCCACTTCTCTGTGAAGATCATTAATAGTTTTCGATGATTAATAGTTTTTTGTTTCACATAAAAATCAGGTAATGATTGCAGTTTTTTTTCCAATATTGGTCTGTATTCGAAAAGACCGCTGGTGTAATTTTTAGATTGCGGTTGTGATAAAACCACTTTCGAAATTGGCCAAATATTGGAATACCAGCACATACACTTTTTATGCACCAACACTTCTTTAAATGGATTTGCCACTCACAAAATGATTTAAACGTTTTTTGAAAAGGTTCTACAGAAATTGATTTTTTAAAAAGTAGAGTTGCCAGACCTTTCACGCCAGAATTCGCTGCTGTTGTGTCATATGAATGACCTACTAAGCATTGTTTTTCATTTGACGTGCAAGAGTCTTAGCTGAACCATCTTCGATGAAATTACATGAAATAAGCTTTTTCAATCCATTGGGTACAGATACACTTATCACTAACCTTTCCAATAATTTGCGATCGTTATTCTCTATTCGTTTAACATACCAATGTAAAATTAAGCAGTTAGGAAATTGAAATTGCTGTAGCCTTTTCGATGATTCCTGGCGGTCTATATTTCGTCTTTTTAACATAGGCTGCCCAATAGTCGGAAAATTCTTGGACTTCGAACTTCGAAACCTTTGCTTCTGCAAGCACCCAATCTGGATCTGTATATTCATCATCAGATGCTATTTCCATTTCCTCTACTAAAATTTCTTTCTCTTTGCGCGCTTTTGTATTGGTTTTCGCGCCACCCGTAAATACGTAAAATTTACGTATTTGTTGTGTCTGAATCGAACTTTTTGGTTTAAAATTAGTTTTTGCTCTGCGAAAGGTTTTGGAAAGCTTAAAAATTTTCTTTCGGAGATGACATCCGTGTTAGGAAAAAGATTCATATTTTCAACATCGGTATTAATTTCAGATGCAAGAGTGGATGCAGCTACAAATTTATCTTTTCTTCGATTAAGATTATGTAAAATGCATCTATTAATTTAAAATAATTGTTTACCTGGAATTCAACTTATTCTTTTTTCTGTTCATTGTAAAAGATCAGCCATTTCGGAAAATAATATTACTGTTAAAGACTAATGTAGCTTGAAAAAACACAATACTCGTTCAAAAATAATACAATTAATAAATTATTATTAATACTTCTCGTATCAAAATCTTAACAACTTTTTAAAAGTTCACTACAAAATAAAAATTGTAATTACACTTTTTCTAGGAGACAGTATATTTTCAATCTGTGTTAAAAAAAATAGTTTTAAATTTGTGTGAGTTGTTGGTTAGTTCGGTTAAAGATCATGAATATTTTTCCATATTAACAGAAAAATTATAATTTTATTTGTGATAATTTACTTTAATTAACAGAAAAAACAATTAGAAAAAAAAAAAGTTATTTGACACCTGCATGAATGGAGTTAACTTTCTAGCCCGCAACGGCCTTCATCAACATTCTTCGTGCCTTAAAGTGTTAAATTGTAAACATCATCTATTTAACTCAACTAGTTAGGTTAAAAACATGCCGTAACTTAGTTTGAGTATGACGAAATTTACTGCGAACTTATTTTCTATAAAGCTATGTTTAGTTGTTAATTATTACCACAGTTGCCAGTTCAACTAATTAAGTTGAAATTTGACTGGCAGTTATTTTCAAATGTCATCATATTTTATCCTTTACATTGTAAGTGAAGGAAAATCAAACATTTGAAGATTTTCCTTCACTTACAATGTAAAGGATAAAATATGATGACATTTGAAAATAACTGCCAGTCAAATTTCAACTTAATTAGTTGAACTGGCAACTGTGGTAATAATTAACAACTAAACATACTTAGCTTTATAGAAAATAAGTTCGCAGTAAATTTCGTCATACTCAAACTAAGTTACGGCATGTTTTTAACCTAACTAGTTGAGTTAAATAGATGATGTTTACAATTTAACACTTTAAGGCACGAAGAATGTTGATGAAGGCCGTTGCGGGCTAGAAATTAACTCCATTCATGCAGGTGTCAAATAACTTTTTTTTTTTCTAATTGTTTTTTCTGTTAATTAAAGTAAATTATCACAATAAAATTATAATTTTTCTGTTAATATGGAAAAATATTCATGATCTTTAACCGAACTAACCAACAACTCACACAGAATTTATATAGATCAACAGTTTTAAATTTTTTTATAAAAAAGTGAATTTTTCGGATACCCTAATGACTATTTGGTCCTTCCAAATAATCTCAAATAACGCTTATTTTTACTAATTTTTCTTGAACAATCGAATGGCAAAGTCAGATTTTGAAATATATTCAGTAGTTTTTGCTCTGTTGAAAATTGTGCCCAAAATCAGCATTTTTAGCCTCAGATATGTAGGGGAAAGAGTTCGAATTTAAAAAAAATAATTACGCCATTAAGTGGTGCAAAGAGCTTTTAAAAAGGTATTGTACACCAAAATCAAAAACAAAATTATTTGATAACGAAGCCTAATAATTAGATTAACCATATATAGTTGCATATGTCATATACTATTATATATTAGTCGATATGTACACTCAAAAAAAATAAGTTAGTAAAAAGTCAGTAAAACGTCTTGTAAATCAAGTATACTATTTCTCAGCAAATTGTGTTTCAGATAAAATTTTATTTATACTTATTCAGCACTTAACTGTTTTGAACCAATTTTTTACTAATGTTTTTTCTAAAATTGTGCTGATAAGCACATAAATAGTGTGGACGACAACCAGATTGAAAGATATATTTGCAGAATCAAGTAGATGTCGAGGCATGTCAAGAGTTGTAATAAGTACAACTCTTGTAAGACATATAAAAAAATCCACCATGGAAGATTTTTGTATCTGTTTTTCATACAAAAGGATTAAAAAACTCTAATTTTGAGTTGTCACCGGCTTGTCAAAGTTACACAATTACTTTAAATTAATTATATTGAAGATAAATATTAAATTTAATAAGACTAATTGTGTATTTGTAAAGTAAATCTTTAAAGTGATTGTTAATGCTGTGTGGTCAAATTGCAAACAAATATACGGTCAGGTAGACAGATTATAGCAAAAGACAAGGACACAATCTTAGGTAATTTTTTGTTTCCTCTTTCATATTGCAAAAATAAGGGTTGTATATTTAGGAAAACCATTAATGTAAGTTGAAGGATAATTTTGTTTGTGTTATATATAATTATTTCTATATATTTTCAGATATTAAATTATTTTTAAAAGAATCACAAAAAAATGTTTCAGATTTTCAGCATATATATTAACTTATTTTTCTTAGTTAAACGAGCTTAATGTCATTTATTTATTATTTATTTCCAATATTTCATCTCCACATTGGGTGACTTCTTCAGGGAACGAATATTACAATTTGAAAAAACTAGTTTTAATAATTAAAAACTTATATACATATAATATTTTTTTTTTTTAATGTCGGGAAATCAAAAATATTTTCTGTCAATATGAAAGAATAAAATTATACGAGAAATCAAAATTAAATAACAATAAAAATATCACAGAAAACAAAAATAATTATAATAATATTTCAAATATGAACTAGAATATTGAAATACATATGTTATTAAACATCATAAAAATTATCTTAGTTTCTAGTAACTAAATGTCTGTAATTTTGTGCAACATTTGTTATGTCTGTCTTATAGTTAATGCGTTGTGTAAATGATACTTTCATTATTTGTAACATTTCTAACATATATCTGCGTTTGTAATTATTATCTGTGTTCAAAATTGATGTATTATCAAAATCTGGATAATAATTGGAATTATTGCAGTGTAATGATAATGCAGTTTTCTGTGTAGAAGTAGTTTTATTGTGTTTCTGATCAGATTTATGTCCTGCAATTCTAGTCTTTAGTTAATTTTTTTTGTACCCACATATACCTTGTTACAATTTTCATTATCATTACCCTTACATGGTAAACTAAATTAGACATTTCTAATTTATTTATGTTATCCTTAGTTTTGCTGAATAATCTACCTAATGTGTAATATGTTCTATGTGCCAATAAATATTTCTTATCACTATAAATTTTTGACTTTTCTTATCTTTCAGATATAAGAGGATCATAAGTTAGAGGTTTATATATTTTAGGTTCAGTAACCGTTCTTATATTTAAATTATTTCAATTTTTATATTGTCTTATTAATTTACAGCTTAGTTAAATAGGGGTAATTATTATCATTCAAAATATTTTTAATCTTATCTATATTAACTCCGTCACTAATGTTCAAAGCTCTTTCAATTAGATTCCTTGCAGTATTAATTATAATTCTCTTAGAGTGTTTTGAATAATTCTTCCAGAAGCTGTGGGTTTTTGGTACCAATCTATTACCAAATTATTATCCCTTCTTATTATTAATGTATCTAAATAAAGAGTTTTAGAATTACATTCCTCTTCAATTCTAAATCTTAGATTGTCATGATCATTTCAAATTGTTTCCTCTAAATTTAATTCATTATTAAATTTAGAGGAAACAATTTTTATATATAAACTGCAATTTAGCTTGCATTATATTCGAGGCCATACTTGGGTGTGATCGCTAAACGGTCATGACTTGTATTGTTACGTTTGTAAAGTAAAAAGAGCGCAGGTTTTGATTCTTACAGCCGCAGGTTAAGGTTGTTGAAAAATTTATTATATAGAGACAATCTGACAATTATAAATACACAAATAATAATACAATTTAAAAATGGAAAATCACTGATGACGCCTGTCCATAAATTAAAAGATGTTTAGAGAAAAACGTTTATTCTTCTTCTTAACCTCAACATTTCTATATTAAAATTGTCAAATGCATATTAATTAAAAATTAATTGCTACTGTCTATATGACGTTAAAATAACACTGTACTAAAATACATTATAAAATTTGACCTATGGCGATGTCTCAACTTAAAAACGCAAAAGCTGTCAACACTGAACGTAAAAAACCATACGTCAATCTGGAACATTGTGAAATAGAGACTGAGGAGATTAGAAAAATAAACAAAAATCTAAAATAGAATATTTGTGTTGTTAGTGTTGTCACTTCTGAGTATAATATACAATAACAAAAAGCGACGGAAGTGATACTGGGTCACAACGTTGGGGGATCTAGGGTGACAATTTATGTCGATAGTCAGGCAGCGCTCAGAGCACTGACAAACTACACGGTGCGCTCGCGCCTGGTCGCACGATGTAGGTGTGCTCTGATGGGAGCTCATGGAGGCATTCACAGTGAGGTAGTACCGGACACCTTGCAGTGTCCGGGTACTACTTTGAGGTTATACGGAAGGGATTCCGCGAAACCGTTAACCAGTCATGGAGGGACAGAATGGATTGCAGGGTGTCTAGGGCGTTATGGCCCGCATTGGACGCAGGGGCAACCAAGGTTCTTTTGGGACTGGACAGGGAGGGTCTCAGGACCCTTACGGGGTTTCCAGACCGGTCATTGTTCTGTCAGGGCTTTCACAAGCAGATGGGACAGGGACATACCGGATTTTTGCAGGTTGTGCGAGGACGTTGAGGAACTGGAGACAGTTGAGCATATAATGTGCCACTGTCCTAGGTTGCAGGGTCTCAGACAGAAACGGCTAGGAGATAGATTTCACGACGAACTTGGGTGTGATGCAATCCAGTAGATTTGCTGAGATTTGTCAGGGAAATAGGACGGCTGTTCTAGCAAGGGGACGATAGGAGCTGGTTCTGGGGAGTATATATCCTTTCTATCTTTCTTTATATCTATCTTTCAATCTATCTTGCTGTCTATTTCTATTCTTTCTTACTGTTTTTCACTGAAGGGATTCACAATGGACCGTATTGGTCTCCGAGTGGAGATGTGCCCTTGGGCACATAACCCTTCCTTAAAAATGTAAAATCACTGACACCTGTCCATAAAAGGCAGAACTAGTCTAGTCGGATTTAAAAATTAATAGTGTTTATAATTTTTTAGAGAAAACGTTTATTCTTCTTCTTAAATTCAACATTTCTAAATTTTTAGATTTAACATTATTTTTTAAAATTAATATTTATATGTTTTCATAAATGAATTACAAGTAGTACTTAATTGAATTAAAATAAAAATTACTGATCTCTAAAACATTTTATATTTTTTCTAATTTTTTAATTAAAAAACTTATTAGATAAAATTGCATCAAATTATATATAATTTGATCATATTTGATAGACACATATTTAGGATAAAAATATATAAGATTAAATCCCATGAGATATCATGACATCAGCGAATGTATGCCATTTTTCGGATCAGATGAGATCTGATGTTTAGTTATATGTGATAATATATATATAATTATATCGGAATTTTTTCGTCGGGAAGTTACCATACGACCCGAAATTTGAAATTGCGTTTCCTCGGGTCCTGTTAAGCATAGTATATGAGCAAAGTTTGGCATGGCGTTTTGTAATTAAATTTTAAAGAACTGTGCCAAAAGTGGGATTTATAGAATGAGAGTGCTTGACAAAATGATATGTGGGTTAATTGAAAACATAATGAATGCGAGATAATGCTCCGGAACCAGGAGAAAAAAGTATTTTTACAAAAATAAGTACTTTTACAATATAAAAGCACTTTTTCAAAAAAAGGTACTATTTTCCAAAAAAGTACTTAATTCAAAATAAGTACTTTTTCCAAAAAAGTACATTTTCAGAAAAATTTACCTTTTCTAAAAATAGATACTTTTTCAAAAGAAAGTACTTTTCCAAAGAAAAAGTACTTTTTCTCAAAAAAAAATAGTTTTTTAAAAAAAGGTACTTTTTCCAAAAAACTTCTCTTTTGTTATTCCAAAAAGTACTTTTTCAAAAATATACTTATTCCAAAAGTATTTTTTTTAAAAAATTTTGTTTAAATGTCATTGTGCTAAAAAAGAAAAATGTACAAATAGTTGAATGCCGAACTAATTGTATTATCAAATAGTTACTTTCGCAGACTTCGGCCTTAATTATAAAAAGTTAGCAGTTTGATTGATAAATAAGTTTAACGTTAATATAGCACCCCAGCACACACCCTAAAAATATGTACCATCCTTATAATTTATAAATCCATTTGTGTATCTGGAGGAATGTTTTTTGCATCATCAGCCCTAAACGGCTGAACCGATTTTCTTGAAAGGCGGAGCAAACACACATAGCATATTCAGGAAATTACTATGGCCATACTATATCGTGATCGGAAAAAGGTGCGCGGCGCCTCCCGTACAATCCTAATTTCTAAATTGCTTTACATAGGCGTCTGTGCAGCAAATTTCAACAAAGCCATGCCGAACTAATTGTATTATCAAATAGTTACTTCGCAGACTTCGGCCTTAATTATAAAAAGTTAGCAGTTTGATTGATAAATAAGTTTAACGTTAATATAGCACCCCAGCACACACCTTAAAAATATGTGCCATCCTTATAATTTATAAATCCATTTGTGTATCTGGAGGAATGTTTTTTGCATCATCAGCCCTAAACGGCTGAACCGATTTTCTTGAAAGGCGGAGCAAACACACATAGCATATTCAGGAAATTACTATGGCCATACTATATCGTGATCGGAAAAAGGTGCGCGGCGCCTCCCGTACAATCCTAATTTCTAAATTGCTTTACATAGGCGTCTCTGCAGCAAATTTTCAACAAAACCATGCACGATGTTTTCTAACAACATTTTTAAGTAAGTGCGCGGAATAGGAGAAGTAGACGTGGCACCTACAGCCTGAAAATTTATATTACTTTACATCGGCTTCTGTAGAACAAGTATGACTATTAAATTGTTGAACCTCGGCTCCTTTTAAACGTAGGTGAACAAAATATGGAACGCACGGTGTCTTAAAATAACATTTTTAAGTAATGTCCTAAAAATTGGCAGCAAATGAAAGTAGGCGTGACACCTAACATACAAGCCGACATTTAAAATTGTTTTACCTAGGCTCTGTTGATCACATACGAGCAAAGTTTGGTATTGCGTGCCAAAAGTGAGCAACCCAAATAACAAAATTGCTTCTCCTTGGCTTATATCTAAAACATTTGATCAAAACATGGCACAGCTTTTTAACAATATTTTTAAACAATGTAATGTAAAAGTGGGAGGGGTAGAATAAGAAGCGTGGCTCCTTCCACAAATCCCAAAATATTGTATTACTTTAGCTTGGATCCAATAAGTTACATTAAAGCTAAATACTCCTCAGCGTATTTTGATAACATTTTAAGCACTGTCCTAAAAGTGGGCGAAATAGGAAAATGGGGCGTGGACTTTATAAACAACCCCCCATTTATAATTTCTTACTTGTTTTTTTTAAATACCTTTTCCAGAAAAAGTACGAAAAGTATGGAAACCGGGAAAAAATATATTTTTCCAAATTAACTACTTTTCCTAAAAAAGTACCTGTTCCGAAATAAAGTATTTTGAAAAAAGTACTTTTTAAAAAAACAATTAAAATATTTACAAAAAGTGGTTTTACACAAAAAATTTTTTTTTCCAAAAGAAATTTCTTTTATAAAAAAAGTGGTTTTTCCAAAAAAAATTTCTTTATCAAAAAAAAATTCTTTATCAAAAAAAATTTAACTCCCATTTGGTTTATGTATAATCGGCATTATGTTAAAAAAAATACAAATGCGCCAACAATTGTATTGGTAATTTATTGTATTATCATATTGTTGCTTCGCACACTTCAGCCTAAATTTTAGAAAGTTGGCAGTATGATTCATAAATAAGTTTACCTTTAATTTAGCCAAATGGCACACAACAATTAAAATATTTTAGCATTTATTGAATCATTCGATTTTAAAAAAATTTTGTAGTGTGAATTTAATGAATAAATGCTAAAAAAAAGTTCTTTTAAATTTTCTTTTGAAAATTGTTAAATATTATTTTTCTCATATTTGTCAAAACAGTAATAATAGTAGTAATAGTAGTAATACAAAATACTTTATCTATCCTTCATAAGCAGATCTATCCTTTATAAACATAATTTCTTCATTAGATTTTGAAATTTGATTTAAATTTTAACGAATATATGGCGTTATGTATGGATAACAATGTTCTATACATGCAATATTCCGTTCCACAAAATTTATTTAAAAAAACAAAATTCTGTCGTGAATTAGGGTCTAACAGGCGATCTTCTGTTTTTCAGTCCATTGCTTGCCTGCAGGCTAAACTCAATTTAAATATTAGTAGTCAAATTTCAACTTATTATTTAAAATTTTAGGTGTAAAATTTTAATATATTTGTCTTAAAATAGAATTGTAGGTACAATTCAAACTCAATTGTGTCTTTTTAATATTAATCAATAAAACTTTCACTATCAGACTGTCAGAATTTCGGTTTATGTTATTGCAACTATCATGTTATTGTAATTATAAAAACATTTTTATATTATTTTAAAATTAATTGGAACGACTAATATTTTAGATATACTGATTGAATTTTTAGAAATGGAACTAATATTAGATTTTTACTGCCAATATTTATGAGAAAAAAAAACGATTCAAATTGTTGGCTGTTGGTAGTGTCCGACCGAGTATTCGGCTTCGGAGTTCGGCCGAATTTGGCCGAACTACCTAACTTTTTACGATTATTTAATAAAAGCACAAATAAATAGCAACTGTGGTTATATTTACTTTTCAGAATTTACAAAAAACTACATAAACAATACAACGTTGAATATGATAGAATATCAAAAAAAAACAACGATATTTAATATCAATGTATGTATGTGTGAAAAAAATTCAAAAAGCCAAAAGAGTTTAATCAAATTTAATGCGATATAATTTAAATAAACGTATATTTTATATTTTGCAATTAATTTCGAGTAAGTAATCGTAAAAAGAGAATAAAAGGTTCGTCAATTTGGGATAGACATGATGCAGAACCAGACTTACAAGTAACAGAACCAAATGAAAATTTTATTGAAAAAGAAATTAAAATGTTTATTGCGGAGCCTTTAAGACCCAGAAATATAAATATATTTGAGAATTGGAATTCAAGTATATTTACAAATTTAAAAGCTATATCAATAAAATATTTATCAGCCCCACCAACTAGTGTAGCTAGCGAACAGCTTTTTAGCGCTGCCAGACAGCTGTATTCTGATAGACGAAGCAAAATTCATGGTGTGAATGCGGAAAAATTTGCTTTTCTGTCATTACTATATCAAATTAAAAATCGATCAACTATTTTTCTTTGGCTTTAAAATATAGTACAAATATTTTATTCTTTTTTTTACTTAAAATACTACAACTATTTCCAAATATGATTTTTAAAAAACATATACCTATGAATTTTTATTTTTGTTTATGTTTAATAAAAAATCAATTTATATATTTTTTTATTAAAAAAAAAAAGTTTGGCTTCGGCTGAACATTGATATTATGGCCGAAGTTCGGCTTCGGCCGAAAAAAATGAGTTCGGTCGGACACTAGCTGTTGGTATTGTAGGTAATGTAGAACATACTTTTTTTTAACTGATTAGAAATACCAATATTTTGAATGATGCGAAAGTGTTTCGGTTAATTGGACATATTTTAATATGCGGGGGTGGTAACGCTTTTCATACAACTAGAGTTTGGAGTTCAGGAATACTCGGGCGGAATTTCGGAAAAAAATTTCGATGGAAATTCCCACTCTTTAACAAAATTTCTGGAAACATGGAAAAAGTAAAAAAAAATTATATAAAGGTGTCTTTAATTGAAAAAAATGTTTTTACTATAATGGTTTTTTAATTCAAAATTAAAGTACAGCTAGAATTATTTTTATATTTATAATATGTACTTTCGAGCTAGCTATCAGCATTTATGCCAAGTTTTTAGTATGTAGATTATCTTCAAACTTAGTTTAATTTAACGCAGTTTTGAAATGAAATATGCAATTGGAAAGTGGCTTATTTGTTTTATTTCAATAAAGACCAAAAATCGGAACAGCAAAAGTTATTTCGACAAAACTAATAAAGTAAGATGACAAAAGTAATGACTGACAAAATTCGTTTTCGGTTTTTAAACCAATTTCTCATACAAACGCAAATCCAATTTTTTTATACGTAATAATTCCGAAAATTATGAACTTTTTTACTGGACGTATTAACCGTATTTGACGGCGAATCGTTGATATGTCCCATTTTTATATTTTGTTGTATTAGCTACACTTTTTAACCAATTTTTCCGTGTGAATATCGGCAAAGAATAGATGTAGCCAACCACTTGCACCAATATGGTCTAAGAGCCGAATGGCGGTAAACAAGAATATTAATATTTTTTCTATTGGATATAGGGATCAAATTTTGGTAAGATATGGTCCAATTTCCTACATGATACTAACACAATATGTGCATATGGTCGTCAGAGATAAAAGAGGAGGTTTTCGTTCAGTTTTTTTCATTTTTTTATTCGCATAGAAATTTAAGTGTTTGATTTTATTTATAAAAAGTGAAATTTATAGATTTTTATCGCCTGATTCCGAATCTGGACTCCAAATTTGTCTATCGCTTCATAAAAAATGATATTTTGGAACTATAGTCAAAACTCGATTTACAA
>CM037853.1:81737918-81842366 GCA_021234595.1 Delia radicum | reverse complement strand
ACACGTAGAACGACCTGGTAAGAACCCGTGTTGATAAATTGAAATACGATGATGTAATGGTACATAGAATTTTATCAAAAATTTTAGGCAAAAACTGTTTCTACTACTATGTCTATAATATGTTATCTGGGTTGTATCACCAGATTTAAATATTGGAACAACATACAGTTCTTCCAAACATTTAAAAAAATTTTTTCTTTTTCCAAACAAGCCCTAAAAAGAGTACAAATAAGTCCAACTAAGGACTCAAGACTATTCACTGAAATTATGCCATCATACACCGTGCTAGTAGGATATCCACTTTTATTTATTTTATTTTGTGTGAAAAATCGAATTCCCGACGATTTGCTAAAAATATTTCAATTCAGCATCATTAGATTTTTATACTTTTTTCGTGAACAAATGTGCGTTACCCCCATCATCAGCCAGTACCGGAAGTGGCCACCTCTCACAACTAGCCCAGAACGTCACGGGGTGTACGATGAAAGTATACTACATAGTAAGATTTTTTCATCATTAACATTCTGTGACTTTTATTAAGTTTTGTATAAATTATTATCCCATTGTGTAAATTTTGCATTTGCACAATTTTCCGAAACTACTTCCCACGTAACATGTGATTTCATATCGCACACCTAGTACAAAAGTGACTCAACTCAAAATTTTTTATTTTTCAGAAATGGAAAAAAATATTTGCAACTTCATACCAATTGAAACATAAAGAAAGACATAACTGTTTTTTAGCAACAGTTAACAACAACAAAATACACTGATATTTTTTTTAGATAAACAAGTGTAATGTTTTTGGTTTGGCAGGATCGCCATGTAATGAGTTTGATCCATACAGTTTGTATGAGTGGCAGAGTTCCCTATAGCCCAGTTCTATATTTTAATAATAGCTGTGTGGGGGTCAGCTTATAAATAGGCGTTCAAAAGAACTGCCAAAATTTGAGACTCAAAAAGTAAAACACAGTCACTTGTGTTGTTTTTAGAACTCTAAATTGAAGTCTGATTTATTTCCAAATTTACATGTTCTTATATACTATTTTTACAAGTCTAACTTATTGTCTAGTATTGAGTGATTTTAGGAATCACTCAATTTATTTTTATTCTTATTTATTTTTATGCATTGTTCTCTTATCGTCAACATATGGTCACCAGATATCTGAGTGCAAGTGAAAGAATGCGGTCATAGGCAAGATATATTTATTAGGTAGTCTTAGTAGCCCAGCTGTTTATCTTACTCTTACCTGGTTTTGACATTTCTTACATGGTTTTGACAGTACAAAGACTGTATCTTGAGTATTTTGAAATGTCAAAACCCTGTTGTTTTTGTATTGTTTGTAGTTTTTGTTCTAGTAAGACTACCTATCTAAATATATCTTGGTCATAGGTTTCTGATTAGTCAGTGCCGCTAGACTGTTACTTGATGCCACTTGTAATGTTTAAACACATGGTGATGTGTGTGGCATTCACTCTACAGTATTTGAGACGGTATGTTGGGAAATCAATATTAGTGGTTGGTATGCAGTGTACGCTTAAGGAGTACACACTACACCCTACCCTTAAGAGAAAATTATAAAAGTGATTTTTCTATAATTTGGTTAACTTGTGATTAATTTTATAATGTGTATTAATGTATTATATATATTTTGTTTTTAATAGTATTTCCTTATATAACTTTGTTTTTATTAATAATACGTTTTAGATTATTCATTAGTTTTTATGCTATATAGGGTTTTATATTGATTATTATGTATTTCTTTTTCTTTTCCATTGTAATCTATTATCGTATTTACACCATTATTCCTAACTATTTTGTAAGGTCCTTTATATGGACTTTGGTTTTTTTCTTTTTCTATTTTCTACTTTGACCAAAACTAAGTCTCCTATTTTAAAGTTTAATTTATTGTTGTGTCTATTTTCTAACATTCTTTTCTCTTTTTCTAATTGTTAATATTCTAAGCATGTTGTAATTTACGTTTTAGCTCTGTGGCATAATCATCGTAATTATATAGTTTAGTTTCTTTTGTGTCATATTTCAGATGGCAAACATGGTAGTCTTCCATATACAAGTTCAAATGGCGTGTAGCCAGTGTCTATATGGGGTGCCGTGTTGTAGGCAAAAGTAAAATATGGAATCCATTTATCCCATTCATAATCAGTTGCTGTTAGCAAGAATTCATTTAAGACTCTATGATTTCTTTCTAATGACCCAATTGTCTCATGGTGGTAAGGTGTCGAAAAGGTCTGTTTAATTTCAAGTAGTGAACATATGTTACGCAACAGTTCGTTTGCAAATTCTGTACCGTTGTCTGATTTTAGTACTTTGCATTTACCAAATTTTAGAATTAGGTGTTCGACTATTGGTTTTGCGGTTGTTAGTGCATCTTTCGTCACCATGGGGTTAGTTCGCATTGTATGGTCAAAATATATCTGTATTCATTCGAAATTCGAAGAGGTCCTACGGTGTCAATTGATACTATTTCAAAACTGTTACTTGGAGTGTTTGTCAATGTAAGTGTTTCTTTAATGTGTTTAGTTTGCTTGTTCTTGTTGCATTTGTCACAATATTTTACAAATTGCTTTACCATCTTATTCATGTTTTTCCAGATGTAGCGCTGTTTTAGTTTGATATTGTCTTTTTTATTCCCAAGTACCCTGCATGTGTGGCATTGTGGAATTCGTCGATTAGTTTGTATTTTAGAATTTCTTCTGTGATTCTTTGGGCTTATTATATATTAATGTTTTTAGTTGAGGATAGTTTTTATTTATTTTTATCTTTGCATATGCTTCTATCAATTCCTTTTTACTGTAATTTTCAAATATTTTATCTTCACTTGCAAGTGCTAATTCTTTTATATTCTCTTTATTCATTTTTGATATCAGTTTCTTCAGTATTGAATCTAGTTTCGCTGAATTATCACTGTATCTTGCTAGCTTTGTATTATTTATGATTTGGGTACGTAATTTCTTTTTAGTCAAAACTGGTTTTGATGAATTATCGTTACGACCTATGTGCCCAATATTATTTTCAATAAATATATCTTTTTCATTTATTTCTTCATTGTATTAAACTGCAGTTTCTTCATATTTTTTATATCATTAATGGATATGCATTCTTATATTTGAAGTTGATCAGACTTCTGAGAATCGAATTTTTCCATGTCGTTCTTTTCTATACGTCTTTTATTCTTGTTTTCCTCATTTTCTTTATTTTTTATTATGTTTTCCTCATTGCGTTTCTTATTGTTCATTGCCCTTGTTATAACTAACGTTCTTTTTTCTTTATCGACGTTTTCCAACGGTATCATCTGTTTTAGTATGTCTGAGTTTATTTTAATTCTGGTCCGCATTGGTATTTATTTTACCTTTTTTATATATTATTGTAAAGTCGTAGTCGCTTAAATCTAGTCTGATTCTTGTCATTTTTGATGATGGATTTTTGTGTGAGAACAGAGAGATTAATAGTCTGTGGTCTGTTACTACTATGAATATACGTCCGTACAAGTATGATCTAAAAAATTAATACTCCAATGATCAAGTGTCCTTTTGTAATCAAGTGTCCTAAGTAAACTACTTCTGGTCTTAGAAAACACATTTCTTGGATTAAGTTTGTTTTTATCCAAGTTCAGGATAGGGTTGAACTAGTTTGTTCAACCTAGCAAAAGTATTAATTATTTTGTAATTTGTCTAGGCAGTAACACCAAGACAATTCTGTATTATAACACAAGCACTTGAACTTGGTTATACGGAGGAGAAGAAACAACCCTTTGTATTGATTTATTACTTCTGGTCTTTATTAATAAAAGTCAAGCTTATATACTAATTAAATCATAAAATAAAATGTGCAACTTAGCATAATAAAGAAAGTAAGCAAAGGTAAAAAACCTCTAGACATGCAGTCAGCTAATAATGTAGGTCAGTCTGTTTGTTGCTTTGTTTATAAAAATAAAAGAATAGGTGACTGCATTTCAAGTTTATTAACCTAGCTTACAAAAAAAATAAATGTATTAACGGAAACCAACAGTTCAAAGTTATTTTCATAGTTGCAGATGTATGTGTGTTTGTTAATTTATCAAATGTACTGACGTACAAATTTATTGTGAAGAATTGAACAAAGTTTTAAATTATATTTTTGTAGTTTGTCTAATACCTTTATTAAATTTTGGTTGTGGTGATTTAAACTACATCCATAAATAATTATGTCGTCTACATAAAGAAATGCTTCTGATTCTAGTCCTGAGAGTGCTATTGTAAGCATTCTTTGAAAGCTGTTTGAAGAAATTTTTAGTCCGAAAGGGAGTCTTTCAATTGGTAATGACCTTGTGAGGTCAAAAAGGCTGTAAGCGGTCTAAAGTTGTTGTTAAGCTCGATTTGATAGAATAAGCTAGTCATGTCAAGTGTAGAAAACCATTTGGCTCTACCAAGTTTGTGTAGAATATCCTCTAATCTAGTTAGGGGAAATTTGTCATTGACAATTTTATCGTTAAGTTTTCTAAAGTCTACTACAAGTCTCCATTTCTTTTTATCTTCCACATTTTTCTTTGGTACAAATAGGAGTGGAGCATTGTATGGACTAACGGATGGTTCTATTATGTCGTCATCCAGCATATTCTGTATTTGTTCGTTTATTATGTTGGTATGTGAGTGCGGGTAGTCTGTAGTTTTTATATACACTGGTGTATTGTCTAAGGTCGTGATTGTTTGGTCATAAAAAATTGTTTACTGTTAATTTTTCATTTACAAGGTGAAAATATTTTGATATTTACGAAAAAATGTTTATTATTCTGTTTTTGCATAGTCGTGTCATTATTATTTAATTGTAGTTCATTCAGTATTTGTTCAAAACGTTTGGGGTTATTGTCTTTATTGTAACCTAATATGTCATAGTTTTTTAGTGAGTCATTTGGAGTTGAATGCCTTTTAAATTTATTTCCTCGTTCGTTGTGTTTAAAATTTTTATGTGGGTCATGCCGTTACTAGTGCTATTGAATTACTTAAAAATACTCCTGGTTTAATTTCATTATTAAAAATTATGCTATCTTCGCTAGGGTTTAGTTTTAATGCTTGTATTATTTCTGTGCTTGCGGTATTTTCTATTGTATGACGTAGAGCTTTTGTTTGGAATGGAATAGTTATGGTGGTATTGTTTATGAATAATGATATTGTTAAAGTTTCATAGTCTATTTTAATAGAGATATTTTTTTAAAAGTCCCTTCATATTATTCCGTCTGTTTCTATTGGAAAGTTGTCATCTACAAGATGAAATTTGTGTTTGCATGTCTGGTCTGTGAATGAAATGCTCCAGTCCCATTGTCCCTAGTGAGTGTATTTCTTCAGTAGTAATACCTGTTATTTACATTTGTTCTCTTTATTAATTGGTTCATCTTCAGATTTGTTCGAATACGACATAGTGATATGTCGGCACCTGTGTCGACAAGAAATGTTAATTGTTCATTTTTGTATTTAGCGATTATGAAATTTGTATTATTGTTGCAAACTTTATATACTCTTAATTTTGGCTGTCCGGAATATCCATGTATTCCGAGCCCACCCTCGTTTCCCTCATCATTTATTGTACGTATGTATTTATCTTCTATTTGTGTTGGTTTGATTTCTTCTATCGTAGTTATTGTTATTGACGAGTCTTTGCCGATCATTGTTGTAATTGTTTGTTCTTTGTGTTGTTTCTATTGGGAAAATTATTAGATGTCACTGTTAAAATTGTTTGTTGTTTGAAAAGTTATTGGGTCTTTTATTGGTAATATGACTATTTCTATTTTGAAAAGTTATTGGATCTGTTATTGTTAAAGTTACTGTTATTCCTATTTGAAAAACTATTGGATCTGTTATTGTTATGTTGTCTGTTAGGTTGTCGTGTTTGGAATGTGCATTACTGAATTGTTGTTTACCTTATGTTCGTTTTCTATTTCTAGCGCAAGTTCTACTGCGTCTTGCAAAGTCTTAGGACGAGCTGCAAATATAGCTGTTTTTAAATTGTCATTGATACCTCTTTTGAAAGAATCTAACGCTAGTTTAGCATTTAATCTAATGATAACATTTTTCTCTGGTTCTGATGCGTCTGTGTTTAATTTCTCAATTCTAACCTATTTAGATTTTCTATAATGGTAATGATTCTGTTCCTTATATGCACTTACTGATTGTTTTCCTTGGTATATGTTATTTAACTTTGACTGTAATTCTGGGATAGTTTTTGTATTCTTGTATCTTTGTTTTAAGAGTGCTTTTAAGGTATTGAAATTGTCTGGTTTTGCGTAACTACCTATCTCTGTCCGTACACCTGAGGTCAATTTGGCGTGGTAGACATATTGCAAGAAATCTGTTTTTGCTGCGTCAGTTCAGAGTCGTTTCGATGAGTTCTGCTGTTATTAGGAAACTTTCTAGTTCTTCATATTTCCAGCAAAAATTGGGAGTGCCTTAGAAGTTATTTCTAAACTAAATGCTGCCATTTTGGTGTCTAAACTTTTAGTATTTGGTATTAAATATTCTTTGATTTTTCTATAAAATGGTATTAAATTCTAATTTTAATGCTACTATTTCTTTTTCGTCTTTTTCTTCACTTTGTGCTGTCAGAATTCTTTTCTTATATTGTCTATATGTTATATCCTCAGTTATGGAAATAAAACTCTTTACTTTAAATATAATATACAATTTGGTTTTATTTAAAATGAGACGTTTGTTCTTTAATATCAAAGCTTAGAATGAATTTTATTACTCTGCCAATTGACAGACAGTTGATTAAGACTCACAAGTTGGTACATAAACAAGACGGCGTTTAGTCCTCTTTGGTATTGCCAACATCTCCCCTTATTTAGATATATAATATGGGGACCAAAACGGAGGTTTTCGGCTTCTACTGGATTTTCGTAGTTCCACATTAGAATTGGTAGCAATATTTAATTCTGGAGGAGCAGTAGGCTTCACTATTGGTTTAGTCAATTGGAAATCAGGTTGAAGTTCATCTTGAATACACGAAGGTTGTTCAATGGCTTGATGATCTGAAGGGAGTTCATCATGATCAAAATGTTGTTCTAAACTTTGATGACTAGTTTGCATTCTTTCAGGTTCCTTTGCTGTTTTTGATGTTTCCACAGGATTCAAAGCTATTGGCTGTAAATTAAAACAATCTAATAATGATATTAATGATGACATTTTTGAGTCAGAGTTATTTGAAAAATCTGGTTTTAGTTGATTTGCATGGCATCTAACGGTTCGAAAGTTTGGAGCATTTTAATTTTTACCTCATACATAACTTTACCAAGTTTCTTTACAATGGTGCCAGAACCCCATTTCATTTTATTTTTGTTGTATAATTTTACGAAAACAGGTTCTCATTGTAAGTTCTTAGTTTAGCACCATGTTGATTATTATATTGATTTTCCATTTTTTTATTACGAATTGGTACATCTATTTTTGGTTTCTTTAATAAGTCTAAATTTATTCTTATTTTCCTTCCCACGAACAATTCAGATGGAGTTTTTCCCGTTGTTTTATTTGGAGAGGAACGGTAACACTGAAGGAATGTGTATAGATTTTCTTTTGCTGTTCCAGATCCATCCAACTTTTTCAGAGCTCGTTTCATGGTATCCACGAACCTTTCCGTTTGATTGTGGGCGATATAGGGCTGTAAAAATGTGTTGAATTCCATTTTCTAAACAAAATTTAGCAAAACTGTGACTGGAAAATTGAGTTCCATTATTAGTCACAATCAATTCTGGATTAATAAAAGAAGATGTAAAATCTCGGAGACACTCAATTGTAGTTGAAGACGATATTGATTTTATTTGATATATTTGAGGCCATTTGGAGTATGCATCAATTTTTATAAAATAGTAAACATTTCCCATTGGACTAGCTATATCCATATGGATACGTTGCATTGGGCGATTTGCAATTGGCCAAGATTGCAATGTTGTTTTTGGCAAAGCCTTTGCGACTGATGAGCACTTTGAACATTCTTGTACACAATGTTTTATATCGTCATCTATTTGCGGCCAATATACATAGCTTTGTGCTAGCATTTTTAAGCGTTCAATGCCGTCGTGACCCTTATGCAATTCTTTCAGAACTTTTTTTCTGAAACACTTATTTATGACGATTCTATCTCCAAACATCAAACAATCACTAGCAATACTTAAATTATCTTTACGTGTAAAATAGCACTTTAAGTATTTGTCAATATCATTCGGCCACTTACCAGATTGTAGATACTTTATAATGGTTTGAAGTTCAGCATCTTTTGCAGTTGCGGCTCGAATCATATTGAACGTAATGGGCAAAGCTTTTGTTGCGTCTTCAATGACCAATTTAATGTCTATCTCTAGCTGAATGCAGGCTACTACTGTATCTTCATTTGATTTTGGAACGTTGTCAATTAACCTCGATAAGATATCAGCAGCACCGAAACTATTTGTTGAAACGTATTATAACTCGAAGTCATACGACATTAATGTTAATGCCCAACGTTGAAGACGATTTGCAGAGTGTGCAGGAATCACTTTTTGCTTGAAAATATAGCCAACAGTGGCTTGTGGTCGGTTTGGAGAATGAATTTTCGTCCATACAAGTATTTGTGGAATTTGACAACGGCAAGTACTAACGCTAGAGCTTCCTTCTCAATTTGGGAATAATTTTTTTCTGCCGGTGTAAGGGCTCTTGAGCAATGATATATAGCCTTTTATGTTCCATTTGGAAAAACATGACAAATATATGCTCCCAAACCAACGTTTGAAGCATCTGCAGCCACCTTAATTTTAAGTCGCGGATCATAATGCGTTAGTAACAAGTCAGAAGACAAAAGTTGTTTGAAACGTTGAAAACTTTGTTGACACTGCATCGACCAGTTCCATTTTGCATTTTTCTTTAAAAGGTTGTCCAAGGGATCTCTTAACTTCCGCATATCTGCAAGATATTTTCCGTAATAATTAACTGCTCCCAAGTATGATCTTAATTGGCTTATATTTGTTGGTGGTGGCAGTTGACGAATTTGTTCAATCTTGTTTTCATCTGGGTATATGCCCTTGCTATCAATGTGATATCCCAGATAAGTACATGATGATGTAAAAAATTGACATTTTTCAAAATTTACTGTCATGTTATACATTTTCAACCGCTCTAAAACCTGTTGTACAACCTTTTCATTTTGCTCAAGTGTTGTTGTTGCAATAATTACGTCATCCAAGTAGGGGTAAGCACCTTCAACTCCTGACAATATGGTTTGAATGGCCTGCTGAAAGGCACCAGGTGCTGATTTGACTCCTTGAGCCAGGCGGTTAAATGTATAGAGACCACGATGAGTATTTATGACTAATAATTTTTTTGCTTCATCGTCTACTTCCAGCTGCATATAAGCATTGTTTAGATCTATAATTGAAAATGTTGAACAGTTGTTAAAATTTACAAAAATATCATCTGGTAGTGGTAACGGAAAATTGTGTGCCTCAAGCTGGTCGTTGAGTCCTGTTGAATAGTCACCACAGACTCTAAGCTTACCAGATGATTTTTTTACCACAACAATTGGAGCGGCCCAATCTGAATAATTTACTGAGCTGATAATACCTTCTCGCTCTAACGTGTCGAGTGTTGCATCCAAAGATTGCTTTACAGCGTATGGTACTTGTCGTTTAGGTCGGAAGACTGGTACTGCGTTTCGTTTTAATAGCAAGTGAATCTTAAAATTCTTGACGTGTCCTATTTCTTCCCTAAAAACCTCTGGAAATTGTTTACGTAACTCCATTGGTGTTAGTGTACATTTGAAATTTACGTTGTTACAACTTGTGTATGAACTGACAGGTTTATCCCACAATTTAAATTTTTCGATTAGGTCAGCACCAAAACGATTTAAATCTGGAATAGAAGAAACTAAAATGTTACAAATAATATTGGTGTTGTTGAAAGATACCATTGTATCGAATTCTCCCATAATGTGTATGTTGTTTGTTGATGCGTCACGAGGTGCTTCACTCGATGTGTGTAATGATGGCTTACCGATTTGTATCCATGTTTGTTTTGAAATTATTGTAACATCTGATCCAGAATCGTGTTGTAATTTAACATTTATATTGTTAATAAGTAAAGTAACATATCTTCTGTTTTTGCTTGATGATTTTGCTGTATACACGCTTTTTACATCATTCTTTTTGTTGAATTTATGTTTTGATTGTATTAGTTTTTATTATTGTTTTTTCAGGGAAACATGAGCAAAATCCTTCCTTGTGACCCATTCTGTTACATGAACTACATTTGCGATTTGTATATTTGCAGTCCCGTACAAAATGCATTTGGCCACATTGCCAGCAGGGTCGCTTTGGCATTTGTGCAGATGTGTATTCTGAAAATTTTGTTGTTTTAATTTTATTAATATTTGTTGGATTATTTTCTTCGACGGTGGCGTCGCGCTTTAAGCTTTCAATACGTTGTATTTATGCTACCAACTTGTCAATTGTAATTGGTGCTGTCTCTGTTTCACCCTCAAGCATATTTAAAAGGCGCACTTTTATATCTTGATCTTTCTCTTTCTTTAATCCGTTTACAAATATTAAACATTTAAAATTGTCAGCACTGCATTTATTTAACAAAAAAATTTTACAATGGCGATTGACAATGTTATCCATTTCGCCTCGAACATGCATTTTACTCGTAAACTAAATAAACTTTCTTTTCTACCATATAACTTTTTCAGGATTTCCAATGTGTCCGCAAAATTTACGTCGCGAGGCTTCTTAGGGAGTAGGTAATCCTGTATTTGTTAAACACTTCCATATTTACTTTTCTCAGTAATAACCTCACTTTCGATGCGTCGTCAAGATCTTTTGCTTCTGTTACAAAAATATCTTCATATCTGTCATACCACGTTAAAAATAATTGGCCTTCTTCTGGTTCATAAATAAACTCACGGATGTTTTTAGAGATTATATCCATTAATGCCTCAGGTGCAGTAGATGAACCAGCAGCAGGTGTAGACAAATTAGATGTAGGCGTAGATGAATTGCTCTGTGATATGCTAACAAGCATCTCCATCAACCGTTGTTGTTTGTCCATTGCCTCTGTTGGCGGACCAATATTCACCAACAACATTATCCAATGATTTTGTTGCCATTTTTCCCAAAATTTTAGTTTACCTCGTCGCCACTGTTCGTTCCTCAGTTATGGAAATAAAACTCTTTACTTTAAATATAATATACAATTTGGTTTTATTTAAAATGAGATGTTTGTTCTTTAATATGAAAGCTTAGAATGAATATTATTACTCTGCCAATTGACAGACAGTTGATTAAGACTCACAAGTCGGTACATAAACAAGACGGCGTTTAGTCGTCTTTGGTATTGCCAACACTGTAGTTTCCAATTTTACTTATACAGTTTTTTTGAGTGTGTCCTCCTGGACTTTTCTTTAAATTTGTCAGTATGTCTTTTAATTCTGTTAGATGTTCTTCAATTTATACGTCTGGTTATTATAATGTTTGGCTTGTTTAAATATATATGTTTTTAAAAATTTATATACTAGGTATAAGATCAAAGTAATCAGTAATAAGGATAATTATTTTTTAGGAAAGCATTTAAAATATATATTTTTATAAAATTGTTAATTTCTTTTTAATATGGCAAATATAACTTTTATGATATAAGCTATTACTATTAGGATTAGCATAATGGTCATAGTTATTTCAAAAATATGTGGATTTTCATTATCCTTTGGTTTTATACTGGAATTTATATATCTTATGATTTCTTTGTTATCTTCATTGTTATCATTTTTACCGACTTCGTATCCCGCAAAAACTAAAGGGATAGTTTGTAGAATATTTTTCCACCAAGTCATTTTTATGATATATTTTTTTTTTTAACAAATTAGATATAGTTTGAAATTAATTGAGAATATTTAAAATTTTAATGTGTAAGTTTATTTATATTTGAAATAACAATTATGTTTATACAATTATAAATTTCTCTATTGGTGGTTTCTTTTTGTTTTTATTATTTCCCTTATTTCTGACTTTATTTGTTTTGTTCATCTTTTTTGTAGATTGCCTTAGATATCTTGTCCAGCTCTAAATAATTTCATCTACTTCGGAGGACAGTCTGTTCCTTCTAGACAGTATGATTTCGGATTAAGGTGATTCTCGTTGATTCAGGATGTAATGTAATGTTTTTGGTTTGGCAGGATCGCCATGTAATGTTTTTGGTTTGGCAGGATCGCCATGTAATGAGTTTGGTCCTTACAGTTTGTATGAGTGGCAGAGTTCCCTATAGCCCAGTTCTATATTTTCTATAGCTGTGTGGGGGTCAGCTAATAAATAGGCGTTGAAAAGAACTGCCATAATATTGAGACTCAAAAGTAAAACACAGTCACTTGTGTTGTTTTAGCACTTTAAATTGAAGTCTGATTTATTTCCAAATTTACATGTTCTTATATAGTATTCTTGCAGGTCTAACTTATTGTCTAGTATTGAGTGAGTTTAGGAATCACTCAATTTATTTTTATTCTTATATATTTTTATGCATTGTTCTCTTATCGTCAACATACGGTCACCAGATATCTGAGTGCAAGTGAAAGAATGCGGTCATAGGTTCTGATTAGTCAGTGCCGCTAGACTATTACTTGATGCCACTTGTAATGTTTAAACACATGGTGATGTGTGTGGCATTCACTCTACAGTATTTGAGACGGTATGTTGGGAAATCAATATTAGTGGTTGGTATGCAGTGTACGCTTAAGGAGTACACTACACAAGTATATTCTGCATAGTTTAAGCATATAAAACCGAAAAATTAAAATTTTGAGTTGAGTCACTTTTGAACTGGGTGTGCTATATATTACAAAATATTACTTAACATTTTTATCTATTAATATAACTGTTCCTATTATGCAAAACCCTTACAAAATGAAAAACTTACATTGCATACCTCTAGCATTTTGTGTACATATTTTAATCAATTGGCCATCTGTCATAATTAGCCCAGGACGTCAGGGAAGGATCATCACTCCACTTCCGGCAGACGACCAATATAATAAAAAAAAAAACTAATCACAAACTCAAAAAAAAAACTACACTCACAAAACAAATAAGTATCAACCGAAATAACTAACCAGAAGATACCAAACCCACGAAAACCAATTCCTAAACCCTATTCCACTACAATAACAAAAAACAAACTAACACTCGCTTTACAAATTTCTGACTTTTATAAAGGACAGACATTTTAAGACAATATTTACACCTGACATGATTTCCACAGAAACATTGTTATAGTTCTGTTCCTCTAGTTGCCCACCCTTCCATGGTAATGTTAAAACACATACATATTACCCCATACACAGAACACATTAACACACCACACAGAGATATTTAGCTGACATTTTCTCATATAATGGCTGCCAAAATAACTCATTAACTTCATTATATTTTCAATCAATTAATAATTTGTTTTTGTTAGAAATTCAATACCTTACGTACAATAAACACGACACAAATTCAAATAACCTTCTATAAAAATTAATTTTCTACTTTCCTTTCCTTTGCTGCTCACTATTACTAATCTTTGACTCACTGTATCACCTTTGATTACTTTTCCATAAAAATTCACGAGAGAGTTATATATATATAAGAGTATATATATAAATTTATTGATATAAAACTCCTTTCGAGGCACCTCGGCTCTTAAGTCTATCAAACTATCCCGTACTGCTGCTTAAATTCTGCAGTCGGGTTAAGTTTAACAGCCAAAAGTTTCAGTCAACTGACTGAAGTATTAAATTCAAAATTTTTCCCAAAATAGAAATATCCCAAAGAAGAGGCTGTGTACTTCAGACAAACGGATTATTTAGATTATCAGTAGTATGGAGATGGGAAAGCATTTAGTCTTAATTGCTTTTTCTTGATGGGAATGCAAATGTCTTAATTGTTTTTTTGCATGCCCATAGTGTAAAAGGGTTGATGGGAATGCAAGAGAGTAGTATGGAGATGGAAAGGCATTTAGTCTTAATTGCTTTTTTTTGATGGGAATGAAAAATGTCTTAATTGTTTTTTTTTTTTGCAAGCCCATAGTGTAAAAGGGTTGATGGGAATGCAAGAGAGTAGTATGGAGATGGAAAGTCATTTAGTCTTAATTGCTTTTTTTTGATGGGAATGCAAAATGTCTTAATTGTTTTTTTTTTGCATGCCCATAGTGTAAAAGGTATTAATTTCTGTGATTTTTGCATACCCATAGTGTTAAAGGGGGAGTAATAAAAAGTTTGTGCGTGCTCATAGTGTAAAAGGGTGGTAGAGAAAAAAAGGCTGACCACCTGAAAATGAACGGCTAAAAATAAGCTATCCGTCTGAAAATGGAAATTTGCGTTCTCATTATGTAAAATTTGGTTTGATTTAGTTTCTTTATTTTTTGGTATTTTTGCATGTTCGAAATTTGCGCTCTCATTATGTAAAATTTGGTTTGATTAGTTTCTTATTTTTGCATGTTCATTTATACGTTTATCAACGGCGTCAGTGTTTAGTGTCCGCCGACTGTTTTTTTGTTTGTTCTTGACGAAACTTGATCGTTTCTAATAAATATAGCTTAATTACCAAAAATCCGCATTCATATTTTGATTTAGCATTTTTTGTTTGTTCTTGACGAAACTTGATCGTTTTCCTAATAAATATAGCTTAATTACCAAAATCCGACAAGTCACAACAATATAAGTAAAATTTTATAGTTTAGACTTGCTCGAATTTCAGAAAATTGTGTAGTTTAGAATTATTAATTTTTGTTTTTAGCATTTTTGTTTGTTTCGACAAAACTTGATCGTTTGCATCTAGGGGTTGCTATTTAAAGTACAGATTTCATAATATTTTATTTTAATTTCTTTTATTTACAACAGCATTTACTTTATTTTTTAATTAAAAGTATTAAAAATGTACATGTTTATCGTATAAATTTATGAGATTGTTTACATAATCTGTTCTATATATAAGTCACGCAATGACACGTATCAGGTCCTTCTCTGCAGTATCATCAGACCAAGGGCAATCTTTAAAATGCCTTTTGGGCAGCATCTTTATTAGTTTTTTGACATCTTATCGAACACAAGACCATACCCCTTCTTATATGGCTTAAGATAAAGTCCTTTCCCATTGCTATAGCCTCCATAATCCTATTGTGTCTAGTAGCCTCTTCGAGTTGTTTTTTAGCGTCTTTTGCGGCATTAATAGCTTTAACAATAGCTGCTCCACCGGATGATAGACCACCTAAGGCTCCTAAAGCAGTCAGTATTGGGACTAATGGTAGAAACCCTCCTATTTTTGGTACAGTGATAATGCGAGGTATAACAACTTCGGATTTTTTCCTTTTCAGCGATTTGTTCAATACTTTACGAGCAATACGAACTGCATCATTTATATCTTTAGGTCTCTCTTTCTTTAAAGTTGCCGTAGCCAATCGTATTGCAGTGCTAAAGACATTTTTACCATTATTTTTTTGCCTTTAGGCCCATCCCTAATTTGACTTTAGCCTTCATTGCGTTAGTTATTAAATATGCGTTTGCTTTTTCTCCGATACTGCTATCTTTGGATAAAACGCGTTCCCAAGCACGATTTTCTAAGACTTTATCTGCTTGATGTCGCTTCTCGATTTCCTTATTTTGAGAATAAGCTATATCGTGTTCTCTACAAGCAGCATCCAACGGATTAACCCCCTTATCTCCTCTCTTTAAACGTTTTTTTAACTTAGTACCTGGTCCACAAAATTCGTAGCCTGGTAAATGAAGTTCAAATGGTAGAGAATTTATAACTCTATCTACTAGTCCGCTTCCAGTGATAGAATGCATATGTTTGATAGTTTTATTATATTGTAACGCCTACTTTTATATTCTGGAAACTGATAAAAAGGAACATTTATAATATCGTCCTTAGTTATAAAAATGCGCTTGATCAAACAACATAATAATATTAATGTAAGGAACGTAGATTTCTCAACGAATACACCCAAAAAAAGAATACACAATGTTTTATTACCCAATTCTATTAGGTCTCTAATAGTGGGGCCATGCAACTGTGGAAAGACTAATGTGATGATTAGCCTGATTGAAAGTCCGAATGGTCTTAAATTTGAAAATATATATTTGTATTCTAAATCACTCTATCAACCTAAAATAAATACTTGAAGAAACTTATGTCGCCAATAAAAGGAATGGGATATTTCACATTTTCTGATAACGACAGTGTTATAACCGCCAGATGACGCAAAAAATAATTCAATTTCTATATTTGATGATGTTGCATGTGAGAATCAAAATAATATACGCGCATATTTCTGTATGGGTCGTCATAGAAATATTGATTCATTTTATTTATGTCAAACTTATACCAGAATTCCTAAACATTTGATACGAGACAATGCCAATATGATTATAATGTTTAAGCAGGATGCAATGCATATGAAGCATGTGTATAGTGATCACGTTGGAACGGATATGACCTTTGAGCAGTTTTGCGAAATATGTCGAGAATGTTGGAAAGATAAATATGAATTTTTAACAATAAGTAAAGATGATGACTTAAATGCTGGTCCATATAGAAAGTCATTTAATATTTTATTGAAATATTAGGAGGTTGAAGTACTAAGATGTCATTAGTAAAGCCTGCGCTCTTGAATCAAAAGGATTATCAATTAAACAAATTGATTAAACCTAGTATTATCATACTCTTGATACGCTGCTGGTCAGTTCCTCCTCTGTTCCTGAACTGTTCGTGGTATTTTCCTAGTCTGTTTTGTGGTCTGTTCCTGGTTTTTGTAATTAATATGACTGAAGTGTTGGAGGAACTGAACTTATAAACATTTCTAATAAAAGAAAGAATATTTCTGATAGAGAAAAAGAATAAATTAAAAATGAAATCAAAAATGATATGAGTTTATCGTTTAGCAAGCTACCAATGAAACTGGAAAAAAGTACCCCAAAGAAAGTTTTACAAGCAATGAATACAATACAGTTGAAGGTGAGAATGATGATGATGATATTTATCAGCAAGCACAATCTCCAATTAATGTTACTAACAATAATACAACAATAAGTCCAATAGATTTATCACATCTGGGTCGAAAAAATGAACTAGATACACTTTATGGCCCCCATAAAGACTCGAATGGTGAATGGAAATTTGGCAATAGCTATATAAATTTGGGTAAAATTATGGTAGGAAACCAAAATTGGTTGCTTACACCTAGTTTGCTTCAGTTTAATGTTTTATAGAGTCCCACAAAACTATGATCAAACAGAATTGAATATTTACAAAAAGATTTTAATCGCTACAAATGCTCACAAAAGAGATATTAAGCTGATGGACAAATAAAAGGCACTCGGGCATACAAGTATAAAACCATTATTAGCAAATTATTTAAAATTAAAAAAACAGGTTGCGGTCTTATGAAGTTAAATTCTAACAAACCCAATTATATTTATTGGGATGATCCGAATGAGTTAGTTGATCGTCTAAGACATTTAATAGCTTCTCAAGCTGCTGGTCATAACAATCATAATAATGAAATCATATCAATCATCGAAGAATTGCAAGAAGCAAATATAATATATATAGTTTGTGAGTTAATTCAATATACCGAAAATGTCTGTCGACAAGTTTGGACACTATTACAATTCTAAGTTGAAGACCAATAATATAATAAGCAAGAATGACTCGAAAATGTTTGGCGTCATTGTGGATGGCGATAAAAATCTTAATGTCAAAAACAAAAGGATTAAAAATGTTGCGGTCCTGTGGAAGAAAACGATGCCGTCACAAAAGCTTTTCTACTCAGACAAATCAACCAAATTCAAACGGACTTACTTTTGAAAATAAATAAAAATGATGATGTAATATATAATAAAATTTCTGATATTAATCAAAATCAAAAATTGTACATTGAGGTACAATTTTTGATTTTGACTTGAGGTGTTGCGTCTACAAATGAAGTACTTGAAAACTTTACTACTAAAAGTGCTGCCGGAGGAAGTGCTACTTAAAGTGTTGCCGGAGGAAATCGTATTTGCAGGGGCTCCTAACTAAATCACAGTATTTAAATAATAAACAAGATGTATAGTATCATAATAATGTAATATACAATGTTGCCAGTGGATACAAAAAGAATTCTAGTGAAAGAGTTGCATAAGCAAGCTCGAAAAAATTTTAAACGTCGAAGAGTTGTTATAAAAGGTATAGATGATTTATGGCAAGCTGATTTAGTTGAAATGGGGAATTATTCATCGGATAACAATGATTATCAATATTTGCTGACAGTCATTGACACATTCTCAAAATTTTGCTTGGGCTGCACCTCTCAAATCTAAAATGCATCAGATGTCTGCAAAGCAATGGAAAATATTTTTAATTTGGGTCGTGTACCGAAAACTTGCATACTGCCAATGGAAAGGAATTTTTTAATAAAATCTTTAGTAATTTGATGAAAAGTCGAAATATTAATCACTACTCAACGTATAGTGTAATGAAGGCGTCTATTGTTGAACGATTCAATAGAACTCTTAAAGGTATAATGTGGAAGGAATTTAGCTACAACGGATCATATCATTGGATTGATATCATTGGATTAATAAAAAAATACATCGCACAATTAAAATGGCGCCATTAAGGTTAATTATAATAATGAGAAAATTTTGCTAAACACAGTATACAACCACCTAAAAATGTATAAAATCTCATAATTTCACGTACGCATTAGTAAATACAAACACATTTTCTAAAATGGGTACAGCCCAAACTGGACAACAGAAATTTTTAAAATCAGATCTATTAACAATACATTTCCTGCAACAAATATTTTTGAAGATTATCAAGGAAATAAAATTGAAGGTGCATTTTATGATGAAGAACTTTCAAAGACTCGCTTTCCTGATACCTATCTAGTTGAAAAAATTCTTAAAACTAAGGGTGACAGAGCATATGTTAAATGGTTAGGTTTCACAAATCAACACAATTCTTGGATTAATGAAATGAAATATTATAAGATAATAACTAAGATTATAGAACTAAGTATAAAAAGAGTTTACTATTCTATTTTTTAATTTAATTGCAACGAGATCCTCAATTGTAAATACATCATAAGAAAATGAATAAGTTTTTAAAAGTTCTGAAATAAAATATGAAAAACTGAAATATTGCAATTATTGTGCTAGTAGTGATCACAATGAAAATAACTGTGAACGTAAGAATGATGACAAGAAAATCGATAAATGGGAATCTTCAAAAAAAGAAATAAATATTAGTTTAATTTTAAGAATCATATATCAATGTACTACTAATGCTAACACTTTATTTAAAATAATGGAATTTTTATTGTTTAAAAAAATCAAATTTTTGTTTCATTTACAATTACTATTAGACTAGCAAAATGTCAATAACATTAACATTGAGCGGAAATTCCTCCAATTTATCGGCAAACTATTTCCCTCCAATAGATTTAAATGGTGATTATGAATGTGCTCTCATAGATTTTCACTCATACAATAGCATATCAAATGTAGATAAATACAGTAACTTATTTCACATTGGTAATAAATAATTGCACTACCTATTGGATCTAGGGTCGCCAGACGTACTTTTTTCAGCAGTACGCGTACTTTTTTTAGTCAATGTACTGTTTTCTGCATAACCCCTAAAAAAGTACGCTAAAGTACTTTTTTTTTGCCTTTTGTACTTTTATTTGTACTTTTTTCCCTGTTTAGTATCTTTAGTAACATTTTTTTTCAGTGCAGAAAGATTCACACAGTTAGAAGCGCCCTGTTAAAATGCCTTTACAACCTGAACATATTTGTGGCGACTAACAGAAGTATTTTTTCGTGTTTTTTATATGAGAAGCAAAAAATCGCCAGTCGTGACGGCTTTTCTTCTTTATATTAATCAACGTCAGTAGCCAGCATTGTGATGAAACTCTTAATCAAAATATTTTTCATGTTTTAAAAGCGTGGTCTAAAGCTAAGAGTTTTCAATATAAAAAGTTTATAAAGCAGAATATCGCACAATTTAAAAATTTTTAAATACAATTTTGATAAGTTCATTGTAAGTAACATTTATATATAACGTCTCAATCGTCAATATACACAGCAAGCTTTATTTTTAGAAATGGACAAAGATGAAAATATTTCAGATGAATCGCTTTTATGTAGCTCAAGCACTGAAGTGGAAGGAAGTATCATACACATCACATTAATTACTACATTAATTATAACAAATATTACATCAATAGATTTTTAAGTGTTAATTATTTATATTTTTTGTTTTAGAAATATTTGTCAAATATTTTAAATATGTTTTCAAACTTTCAAAAATTTTTTTCAAACTTTAAAATTTTTTGAAAATTTATTAATTTATTTATTTCCTGAAGATGCTACACAAAGGAGTAGCGAAATATTGAAAATAAAAAACATTTATATAAAAACAAACTTTAACTCAAATAATTAGAAATTTAAAATTTTTTGAATTATTTAAAAAAGAAATAAAATATAATTATTTAATAATTATATAAACGAACCAAACCGAAATGTACAACAGTGATATTTAGTATTAAACATATTAATATAAACTTGTTTAAATTAACTTTGTTTTTAAACACAATTAAAAACCTGACTAATTTTAAGTTAACATTTACGATCTCATTTTTATATTCTTTACTGAAGTATATGTTATGTTATTTAATGAATTTAAGGACGTTTTCAATAAAAATACAAATGTACTTTTTTTTTATCAATTGTACTGCTTTTTTTCTTTGATGTACTTTTTTTGCCAATTCAATATCTGGCTACCCTAATTGGATCCTATGAGCTAAACGATATTGTTGAGTATATAAAAGAGGAATATGACCGATATGGTTTGGGGAAGAAGAAAATATGCATAGAAGCTAATAACAATACAATGCAAGTTAAAGTGTACAGTGTCTGAAGAATCGATATACTTTAACAAGAAAAATTCGATAGGAAAATTGTTTGGTTTTAATGAGAAAGTTCTCTCTCGAAACGCACATCACTTATCAGATTTACCGGTAAACATTTTTAAGGTTAATCTCTTGCGAATTGAATGTAATCTTGTAGTTAATACATATATAAACAGTTCTCATGCACATACATTACACGAATTCGCAATAAATGTTTCGTCAGGCTATAAAATTGATGAAATACCTAGAAATCTCATTTATTTGCCAGTAACATCCAAAGAAGTAAGTTCGCTAACACTGCGGATAGTTGATCAACACGGCGATTTTATTAATTTTCGAGGAGAAGAATTACTATTCGTTTGCATTTAAGGCCGAGAAAATAATCATAATTCACAATAAGGGAATTGCAAGAAATAACATTCCATATACTCGATTTATAGATTCAAAATAAACATTGTCACCATTAGGTAAACCAACGCTTACATCATCATCATCATCGTTATCGTCCCAATCACCGATCAATTTGACAGAAAATAATATAAATTTTCTTAAATCATTGAATTTCCAATTGAAAAATCATCAACAAAGAGAAGAATATGAAAACAATTATTAATGTTTTGGATACTCCCTTAACAGATGACAGCATTATAAAAAAAGATTATCACACCTATACTCCATATTGCAATCATACAACAATAACGATGAGATAAGAATCTCAATACAAAATCAGGACTTGTATGTTTTGCCAAGCGAAAGTTTTATTTACATTGATGGTTCCGTTGAAGATAGCAGCGATAGTAAAAAAACTGGTAGCATCTTCCGCTAATTTCAGATTAATAAACAATTTCGTTGCTCACCTGTTTGATGAAATTCGATATGAGGTCAATGGTGTTGAAATTGATCGCACTAGGCACCTAGGTATTTCAAGTACTATAAAAAATTATGTATCACTAATGGCAATAGATGGTACTGCTATGGAAAATGCTGGTTGGAATAAAGTAGAAGATCTAAATGTATTAAATGGGCACTTTAACTTTTACTTACCATTGAAATTATTGTTGGGGTTTGCTGAAGACTTTAATAAAATTATTTTAAATTGTAAACATGAATTAATTCTACTGCGTAGCAAAAGTGATGACGAGCTTGTATATTCAACGGCGCCTAGTGAAAAACCGAAAATAAAAATTACGAATATTTCATGGAGAATACCACATGTAACACCTTTCCGACCTGACTAAAATAAATGTCATAAAAATCATACAAAAGGGTGTAAATTTACCAATGGCATTCCGTAGTTGGGACTGTCATTATAATCCTCAATTAACGACTGGAACTAGCCCCATTTGGAATGTTAAATTAGCTGCAAACAGAGAACGACCCCGTTTTGTTTTGATAGCATTCATCCATGAAAAAAAATTCGTTAATTGTGATTTAAATAACCTCAAAGTTCATCTTAACTCAGAGTCGTATCCTTATGATGATCTTAATATTAAATTTGGACAAGAACGTTTTGCCATCCTTTGATATGTATGTTAGATTTCAACAAAACTATTATACGAGAGAACCTCAACCTCTACTAACTTGTCAAGAATTCAAAAATAAAGCTCCTATTGCCGTTATCAATGTAAGTCACCAAAATGAAATGATCGCAAGCGGTCCAATTGATATAAAAATTGAATTTGAGACAGGCACATCAGCTTACAGTAAACACATCAGCTTACTGCATCCTTATTCATGATCACTTAATTGAATATACACCTTTGACAGGACAAGTTCATAAAATTGTTTAAACAATGGAAATAGAAAAAATTGTTTTTATTGAATTTCAAGGCTTTAGAGGAGATTCAAATAATTGCCTTGGTCTTTAACGCGAATGAGTATATAAATTTTATCATAAAACGTCCCTTCGATTATAATTATTTATCCCGAAGTATCAGAGACAAGTCAATTGGTTAACAAAAAATCATCATCATTTACAATGGGGAGATGGCTCAGTATCATTCAACTCTGTCTGCAATTTTTTTAAAGCAAATATAATGGATTCTTACATTTTGTTAAGGGGTTGGAGAAGAAAAAATCGCTTGAGGATATGCTGCAGAAAAATGTTTTCAATATAGAAAATATTAATTGTTATAATTGAAAACAACTGAATGAAAAATATGCTGATTGTATCCGTTGTAGTTCACACAAACATGGAACTTGTGCTCAAAAAAATGCTCATTTACTACAACATTTTTTTAACTCTAAAATAAATGAACACGATTTACCATTTTTATTATCTTTATTGAATATTTAGAACAAAAACCAAATAATAAAAAAAAAATATATATATTCTTAAGTATAAAGAAATCATTAATCATTAAGTGTTTTATTTCTTAAAATTCTAAAGAGAAATTAAATAACGTTTTTTTTTCTTTTTTTATTTGTAATATAATTTTTAAAAACTTTATTGATTTTTCTTATTTCTTACTGTCAAATTTATTATTATGGGTTATTTCCTAATAATCAATATTCTCAAAGACAACATCATTACGATCATTCTGAAATTGCAATAAATCAATATTTATCTGCATAATAACATTGTCACCATCCACATCAAAATTAAAATTACTATTTTGACATTGTAGACAATTATTATCTGGGGTTTTATTATCCTCGTCATATTTGCAATGCCCCCTAGCGACTGTATGAATCTGATCACTCAACATTATTCGTTTTTCATCTTCATAACTTAGAACTATTCTATGTACATCTATTGTAAAAATAGTATGTAATTTAGTTAAAATAAACACATATTGTCGGTAAAAATTTTACGTTCAAACAAAGCAGTTTTATAATCAAACATGCAATATTTGTTTAGAGCCGACTTTTTCACTCCCTTTGATTTTCGAATTTCTTTGTTGTCTATAGTTTTAATTGAGTACATTATTGAACGAAGACCAACAAATTCGAGCATTATTTTTCCGTTATTCTCGTCTTTCATTTTGCCTAAAATTTTTTTATTTACTAATGCGATACCATATGGATTATCAGCGGAATAATCAGAGGTATCAAATTCATGCAACAAATCATTAAGTATATCCTTATAAAAATCCTCTGTTTTAATTGAATAAATAAATGAGTCTGTGTTTATATAATTGAGGGTTATAGTTTCCTTATATTTTCCTTTCATTATCCTATAATGGAAATCGTACATTTTTCATTTAGATAATTCAAGTACGGCAAACCCTATATATATGGGTTTGTCATATAACATAGCAACTCTAGACATTTGAACTGCAAACAAGTCATCGGAAAACTTTGCAATGCTTTCAAAATTGGGTCGAGAAACAAAATATCGTACCCCTTTACGATTTTTATCTTGACTCTCCCAGTTTTGAGCTATTTAAACATCTACCCTCTTGTCCACATTCTCCATCGTTTTGCCATAGACGGCATTATTGAGGAGTTTAAAGAAATTTTTCTCAAAATCATTTTGTGCTTGTGCTCTATGGGCTGTATTTAAGTTTATATATTTCTGAAGCCATGGTGATTGACTAAATTTTATTCTTCTATGATATCTAGTACAAATTAAACCATTTGCAAGACATTGCTTAAGGTTAGGTAATAAATCAGATACTTTGATTTATTGGTCAAGTCTGCAATAAGTTTTTTGAATTTTGATTTTCCAACTATTTTTTTTCTCGGAGGCAAAAGGAAGGTCATTGTGAAGTTCATGGAGAGAGTGTAGATAAGTTAAATCAACTTCCAAAATGTATCCGATAGGAGAAGTATCTGATATTTTATTGGGATCGAAATTTGTTAAGGAGTTCTCGTCGAGCCACTCAAAATGTCCAGTTTGAAGATACTGGGACATTGCCCACCCGTACAAATTATTTGCATCTAAGTAAGCTAAATATTCTGATGGTTTTGTACTATCAAAATCATCCATATACTTATGATTGGCTTTAGCATGTCTCTGCGAACATTGCACGAGACCCCCCCTGATTCCATTTTGTATAAAGAGATACATATCTTTATCTGTGAATAGCTCTAATTCTTTCTTTGTCGTCTTGAGCATTGCGTCTCATGAAAGACCTGGGGCGGTATAAAAATGGGGTGGATCTAATTTATATAGAGATTTGCAAACTTTCCTAAAGTTTTGAAAAATGTCCGCCAACAAGAGCACATCCGTTTTTAAATACAGTTTTGCGTAATCGAACAGATTATTACATCTTAATTCTCTCCAGACATTTTTAGCATGTTCTTAGTCTTCTTCAGAGCATTCCGCTTCAGTTAAAATGTTAAAAAACTTATCTCGACTGGGGAGTTCAGTCTCATTAAATCTTTCGAAAGAGTCTATATAGGAGTATGGAAAAACACCCTTTCTCCTAATTAAATTAAAATGATTTTCATCAACGAAGTTTTTGCGGACAATATACAAATCATCAGCATTTAGATTTTTTGCTAGAGAATCTAAGCTGGAAGACATAAATCTGAAAGAATCGAGAAATCTTATTTCAAATTTTTCTTTAGTCGTATGTTCAAAAACTGGTAGATGTAAAGATAACGATATATATAATTCCTTGTTGAGAGGAACTAAACGTATATAACTATTTGGAATAGTATTTAGATGTTTAACCTCTTCATTTATGTTTCTTAAAATGGACTCAAAGTCCGCATAAACTGTAAATGGAACATCTACTTCTTTATGCACATTCGAATATTTGATGATGGCATTAGCTTCCTCGGGCATTCTAGTACAAATTTTATTACATTTTTGTTTGTGTTGCAGTAAAAGTTCCTCGCTATTTTTGTAAGTAAGGCACGCATTACATACAAATATTCTTCCATGATGTCCTGTCAAACTGTTGCGAATAAACCTATAGATAAAAATAAAAAAATGAATTAGAAATAATTTTAATAGTTATCAAAACATTAAATCAAACTAACCTTGAAATGTCATTAATTAAGACATAATGGGATCTATCTTCTTTCGTGAGAAGAAGAAAATTTATGTGATTTTGCTTCTCCTCCTTCGTTAGATAGTAAGGTCCGACTATCCTTTTCTCTTCGTATCTGAATACGTTGACACTTATATCAACATTTTGTCTTTCAAAGGCTTTCAAGTTTTTTAGACTTAGTGGAAACATAAGATTGCTAAAATTCAATTCCACATTGTTCACTGCTATTCTGTCTGCAGCTATGTTCGCAATGTTGTATGATGAGCATTGTTTTTGTTCATAATTAGATAATTCCCTTTCATCATACAGTGCGGCAATAAGACTCAATTTGAAGCAGTAGACATCTTCATTGTGAATATTTGTTAACGCTTGTTTCCTTACTAACTCAATTGGTAGAGGGATGTATTGCGATCCTCTTATAATGTTTACTTCATTAACATTAATATTAAATAGTTTTATGGTTATAAGAGACCACCCAGTATCTCTTTCTGGAATTCAGACATTTTGTTTCGAATTTCTTCAGTTTGCTCATCATAAATAGTTTTTAAATCATCGCTTAATGTCACCATGATCATTTTTGTTATGTGGGCAATTGTAGTTAGCATCATTTCATCATCAGCTATTTTTACATAATCACACACAAGCTCCATATTGAACTTGTATGTTATGTGTTTAGCTTGACAATCTTGAAGTAATTCTGTCAAAATGACTTCCTCTTTTCCAAAAAATTCTTCAGGCATTAGAATATCCTCCTTCTCGTTTTCTAGCATATAAATTGCTAGCCTTTCACTATAATCATTGCTTCTTAGAGTGAGTCTGGGGTGGATTGTCCTCATGCTGCAGTTATTGCGATGTTGAACTGTTCGCAAGTGTTGTGCATAGTTTAATCTACTAATTAGTAGATTGCAAGGAACACATAACTTATTGGAAGAAGTTGCATGAGTCCTTTCATGCTCTCTCATCGTGGAATCATTAAGGAAAAACTTTCCACATTTAACACAATGTTGTTTCTTGTTTAAAGACACATTTCTAAAACTCATTTTGTGACTTTTTTTTATATTATTTCTTTATTTGTTTTATAAGAAATTTACTTCTTTTTTTTTTTAGTTTTGGATAAATGTTTTATTTTTAAACTCACTTATTTATTTTACAAACATTGGAGTAACACTGTTTTTGATGGTAATATTCTAAGGATGAAAACCAAATTATTTTTTTTATTTGTTTTGTAAGAAATTTACTTTTTTTAGTTTTGGATAAATGTTTTATTTTAAATTCACTTATTTATTTTTCAAAATTGGAGTAACTCACTTTTCGATGTAGTGTAAGATACTGAATTAAATTTTCTACGAAAATCACTTATCACTAAAAATTTATACAGTCACTTCTACTACATTATGGTGAAATTCGATCATAGCATATAATCATCGTCACAGAATATAAACAATTCTAAACTACAAATTTTTGTGAAATTCGATCAATTCTAAATTATAAAATTATATGTGTTGACTTCTGTTTTCTGATCTAGACATTGTTGCAAGATACAATGTTTTGCTTTAATTATTGCTTTAATTATTCAAAATCCCGTATATTTCTCTTACAATCTTTTCTCTTACCCTTTAGCTCTTTCTTAATTATTTCCATCTTATTACTCTATGCTCTTATTTCTGGTGATCTCTCTTCCCACCACTTAATTTTTGCTACTCTTACTGTTATGATTTTACAACACATACATATACACCCACGTTTCGATGGCGCATTCTCTTAATAATTTTAATACAGTGTTCTTGGCATTTGTATAAATGCGTTTTGTTAAATGATACCAGGGCTGAATAATTCAACGCTGGTGTTTCTTCTTCTGCACATGCAAATTGAAATAATTGTTTTACAAACAAATTAAGCTACTAGGAAATGGCAGAGCTTCGAAAGGCTTAATTCAATTAAGCCTTAATTCACAAAAAATTTAATTCAGAACTAAAAATTTTTCGTATAACATTCTGATAATCCATTCCCTAGCTTCATTCAAAGGCTTTAATTTGGTACTGAATGAATTCCCAAATTATATGAATTCAATTACGTTTTCATTCAACATTTTACTAATTGAATGAAGAAATTTTAGTATCATTCATTAATTATAAAGAAATGTTTGCTAACTACACAAATTAAAACAGCACACACAGAATTAAATGATTGTTTTTGTATCCCAAAACTAATATCAGCAAAATTTAGAAGCAGATTATTGAAATTTTAAGGGTAATTTTAAAATAGAATAACTATTCATCATAATAGTAGTATGTCTAAATGAAATTGCCATATTTTAAGTCCAAAGAAACCTAATTTTTCAGAAAGTCTAACAGTTAAAAAAAAAAAAGAATTTCCATCCCTGATTAAAAGTTGGGTTTTATGCTATGACACTCACTCACTTTGTTTGCTATTTTTCCATGCGCTCATAATATTTTTTTTGGAAAATAAGCAAAGTGAGAAAATATCCCAAAACAATTTTTTTTGCAAATTGTTTTAAACGAATTTCATAGTTTGTTTTTTTGTGGTCCTAGATACATTTTCAGATCTAGAGTACATATCTTGTGCCGAAATATAAAGGGGCTTAAAGTTTTTTCCCATAACTGTTTAAATCAAATTGATTTGAAATAAAATCAAAGGGATCTGAAAAGAGAAAAAAAAAAAATGCGTGGGGAAAGGTTTTTGTTCAACATTATTGGGTACGCAGACCTCTGATAAAATTTTATTGTGTAATTTAATAACGCTCATATTGAAATTTAATTTAAAGTTTTAGAAGATTTCATTTTTCATTTTAAAATACATAATATATTTTAAAATTAATCTTCTAATTCTATTAGGATAACGTTTCTATATTTCACATTTAAAATATAAAGATTTTAGCTAAGATTCTAAATTTTATTCCCAAAATTTAATTTCCTATTTTTAAAAAGAATTTATATCGATTTTAAAATATATTGCATATTTTAAAATCTGCATTTTATTGCACTAAGGAATTGTTTCTTTCAGATTTTAAAGATTTATTTAACATTTTTAAAATCTATCCTATATTCATGATAAAGATTTAAGTTTTAAATTTTAAAATCCAATTCGCTTTTCGAAAATCTATTCAATATTTAGATACACATTTCCTTATCTAATTTCGAAGTCCAATTTATATTTTAAAATCTATTTCATATTTTAAAATATATTGCATATATCTTTTGACAGATATTATTTTGGTTTTCATTTTGAAAATCTATTTTCTTTTTTTCAAATCTATTTTATATCGTCAATTTCCTATTTTTAAAATAAATTTAGCATTTTGGGAGGAAAAAGAAGATTTAAATACTGAATTTTTTAAATATTTCCCTATTCTAAAAATTGTCTATGTGCACATAGAAAAAATTACCGCTTGCCAACTGAAATTCGGATACCTCGATTCAAATTCAGTTATTTTCAATATCAGTCGACTTTTTTCTCATCTCTATCTAAATTATTATATTGCAATTAATACTTTTTTTTGCATGCTACACAAAAAAAGAAAGCAGAAGTAAATTCTAAAAATCTACTAAAACTTCATTAATTTTTATAGAGCACATTAGCGTAGAATATATTTTAAAATTATATAATTATATAATTTTGTTCATTCTGCTACATACATACATTTGTTTCTGGAAATTTTTCTAATAATCATGAGTTGCTATATTTTTTGATTCTAGCAATCCAGAGTTGCCATATTTTCGATTTTATTTTCGTTATCTCTAATTTATTGTGCAAAATTATTTGAATAACTTTCCAATAATAGAAGGAGAATATAATAGACGTTTATTGTGAAACCATTTAGTGTACAACGTTTTATTTTCAAAACTGTTGGTACATCGATTTGATTTGTTTTTTCGTTGATTAAATTTTGAGTTTTGTTAGGAAACCTTCATTGGAGTCGTTGCCACCCGGCTATAATAGTGGTCGTAAGTTCTCAACCCGATACTCGAAGGACTAACAGAAAAAAATCTATTTCAAACGATGGACTAAACTCACACGACAACTAACGAACAACACGAAAGACCTATGGAGAATTCGATGGCATTTCTCCTTCTTTACCCACCCATCCTTGGTCACCTGAAAAAGAATTAATAGTAACCCCTGACATGCACACCAACTTACCATACTCAACACCAAATTTTATTCATCCATTGTCCCTTTATTTTCCCCCCAACACAAATAAATTAGCACGACATCTTTTTTTGTTCAAAACATTAAGATACAAACATTAAAAGATACATTTATTAAATAATAAAGCTTAATATTTAAAGTGGCACATATGCTTTTGACCTTATCAAAATAAATTTCCAATTGACCCTCTAAAAAAAAAATTTAAACTGATTTGCTAAAATATGTTGTCAAAATGTTTACTTGATTTCACTCGACTTTTCCTAAACTTTTCTTCATTCAATATTTCAAATTATTAATCAAAATTTTTTCTTTCTTTCAGAAAATACGAGGGCATGCGGCCATACGACGACCAAAATTTCATAAAAAAAACTAATAAAAATTAATTTAACATGCCTAATTTAAAAAAAAAACATGCAACAAAAAAAACGAAATAAAGAATAAAAAAAAAATACAAAAAAAATTATGATTGTTTTAAATAAAAGATTTAGTTTAAAAATTACAAAAAAAAATTAAAAATCATACAAAAAGAACTTTAAAAATAGGACTAACCAAAAGCTAAAATTTCGATTTTTGATCAATGGGTCTTAATTTTAATTTCAAATACTATTTTTTTTTTTTTTTTTTTTTTAAATTTCCCCTAAAGAGCTCTCTGGAGGTTTATTTTAAAATTTGGTCCCTTTTCATCTACTTTTGACCTACAAAATTTTTCGCATTTAGCCTTGGTGAATCCCTAACAAAACCAAACTTTGCTTTAAAAAAAAAACTTAAAATCTCTTAAAATCTAACATGCAATAGAAAAAATATAAATATCCATAAAATAATCAAATTTTTCTAATTTCCTATTAAAATCCTATTTTTACCCTATTAAACACTTAACAAAAAAAACTAACACATAGCCACAAAAACTGACGAATTCACTCCTTTCAAGCCCAGGCTTTTTTTCTGGGAATACTTTAATAATAATATACTACAACAATTTACTGTTCCTGTTTTTATTTAACTGGTTTGTGAACAAATCTACTCAGGTTCTGGCCTCGACTTTTGCACGAACCTCTTCTGTAGAACACTTTATATATGGTGAGATGCCACGAAATTGTATTACGTTTTTTTTTTTTGTTTTCTACTTAAGAATCCCACAAATTCCACACACACCATAAATTTTCAAACGTTACCTTTAGAAATCCCTGCGGTCACTTGGGAGTAAAAATGGCAGTCAGCCTCAATAAATTTGGCACGATGTACGTCCAATCTCCCGGTAATAAATCCTGGTGACCACACTGTATAAAATGAACAAACATTCCTAATTACGCTCACGAAAAAATCGTCTCAAAAAAAAAATTCGATAAAACTTACGGTTTTCGGTATACGCTCAAGTAAAAATGATCTGAAAATTACAAGGATTCGTCCCAGACAGGATAATAACCTCAAAGGCACCAAGGATAACACTTTCCGCACAGTAGGAACACTCTAATTAAAGCTTTAAAATTAATAAAAAAAATCGACTATTGCAAAATCTCAGTTAATTTCTATTATTACCTTTTCACAATCCCTGGCACGGTTTATTATTAATAGCGAATGAAATTAATTATTACACTTTAAGTTTTATCACTCAGTTAAACAAAACTTTTTTTAAAATAATTATGCAATTTTTCCCAAAAATATGTTCACTCCGACCAAGAAAAAATACGTGTTTATGATCAGGCGACAGTAACTTATGTGATGTTAGCCATTGTTAGAAAATTCTAGCAAAGCTAGGTTTTTATTTAAAACATAACTTTTACATAAAAACCTCTATTCAAATTCGCCTGAGCGTCGATATTAGGTGAAACATATTAGAAATGGTCTAAATACCCTTAATATATCGACAGCGCGCGAAAAGATTTCAAATTTTACATTAAAAGAGAAATTTGTATTGCCACTTCCCCTTCATGTTATTTCAACTTGTCTCCCACTGTGCAAAAAGAAGTAACCTTAGAAATACAACCCTACCAAACTTAGGTTCCACAAATTAGTAAACGTCAAAAACATATGTTCATACTCATTATGGCCTGGGCAACCATAATCAAATTGACACATTTCTTCCATTATAACTTAAGAAAAACTAAATTATCAAATAAAACCAAAAAGAAACAAAAAAATTAATATACCACTACCAAAACGACTAAGAACAACTACAAAAGAACAAAGGACAAAACCTAACATCAACTACTACTACCAACATGCAATAACAAAAAAAACGGGCACACATGCGGACTACAAACGAATAAAACAACGTGCAAATAATACGAGACTTAATACTAATTTAATTACTATCTTCTACTTCTACTAATTTAATTAAAATTTTCCCATTCATCCTATCTTTTCAGACACCCGGAGGCACCCCCAAACATCCCCTAGGCCCAAAACGCATCAATCCAACAGTAAGTATCCTATAAAAAAAATGTTCTGCCATAAACTGTTCCCACCACATTTATCTGTTATATTCTGTCATTTAGGGTACTCACAGTAAATGAACAAAAGTAAATCATCGGGCTTTAAAGGATAAATCCACTAAGTGCAGTTTCAACACTTTTTCAAATGGTAAGAACTTTCAAACGTATCTTTTAAACCAAAAAAAAAATGTAACGGACCAAACCATTTGAACATTCTTAGACCCCCTCGTCACCCTCAACAAAACTCTGGGGTTTATTAACCTGTGCCATAAACACCAGTGTGACGGGTGCTGTTTTCGAAACAGTCCATCGTTTTCTACGACAAATGCATAGGTATCATGCGCCCAACGTAGGCTACACTCACGCTTTATTCCATTTTAACCCCTGAGTTAGCCGGGCAATCACCTAGGAACAAAATATGACTTCAGCGTTAATAAAATCTATAATTTTCTAACTATTTCCAATAAAAAAAAATATAATTACAAATAACATTTACAGAATTCTACCTATTTTCACATTTAAGTCTTCTTTCTTTTCAATTACCTAGTCGCCCCTTAAGGCCTTATCCTAAAAACTAAATCTAAATTCTAATGGATTTTCCAGTTTCAAAATTCAATATTACCCATATACAAGGGCGTAATAATAAATTAACTTTGACAATTCATTTAGAATTTCAAATAAACGATCTCAAATTAAAATTATAGAATCTAAAATTAATCTTAATTTGAATATAAAATATAAAAAGGTTGATTATGCCTTTGGTTCTTTTAATCAAATTTAACTTTCAAGCATTTCGAAAGCTTAAAATAAAGCATTTAACATTCTGATCTTTCATTTCTAATTAAATAATAAATGTCGTTAAAATTTTATCAAAATATTTCCAACTACACTTGGAACAATATACGGTGGATGTGGTTTCAAGATTTAAAATTTTTCAAAATTCTAAAACGCCAGGGTTACCCTTAACTCAAAAAAAAAATACTGTTTTTTTTTTTTTTTTTTTTTTTTCTAAATTTAAAATTTATGGATTTCAAACAAAATTCCAAATAATATGCAAATTTCAAAATGAAATTTGTATTTATTTGTACTAAATTCCAATTCAACGTTATTTTAGACAAATGAATTTATGATTTAATCTTCTAACTAGGAAATAAAAAAAAACTTACTGATATTTTTAATTATTTGAATAGTTGGCGGTTTTAAAACATTAAACAAAATCAAAACTTGATCACATCCCTGCGTTTCATATCAAATTGAACACCCACTTTTCTAAGGTTGTCCTTTTACCGTGTCAATCCACACAAAAACTTAATTTTGTTCTTTTATAATTAAAACGTCAGTGCTTTCCTTAAGCACTAAATTAATTAAACTAAAAAAAAAACATATCTATTAAGACAACTTTTTATCTAAACCAAATTTGTCTTTTTCGTTGTTCTTTCAACTTTTATAAAAAAAAATATCTTTATCTTAACACTAGTTTCAAAAGGTAATTTTAAAAAGAAGACTTAAAATATGTTTAAGGCTAAAAAAAAACAATTCAAAAACAAATTTTATTAACAAACTACTACAATTAACATTCAACATAAAACTACACAAAGTTTCATTAACCCTATTCATCCCTATGGGTCTTTATAGTCCGCACTATATCATTGTAAAACCCATTATCTAAATCCTACGTTTATAGAAACACCCAGATGAATTCCACTAAGGAGTTTTAACAATATAAGTTGGAAAACTTTACAGCTCTTGACGGGTATTGCAATTTTATTAATTTTCGCTATGCAAATTATATTTCTATATATTTTTTTCAAACTAAAATCTAAAAATTAAAATATTGCAGTTACCCTATTTTAAAAAAAAATTATTAAATCTATCTCTAAAAAAAAAATATCACAGAAGAAGCATAAAACATTGGACAAGAAAAAGATTAATTAAAGGCTGTAAAATTCTAAACAAAATATAAAATAAGAACAGAGACACCATTTATCCTAATATTGCACATAATGATAAAAAAGATATATAAATTGAAAAATTGTTAAAATATTGCACTTTAAGATAAAATATCTCTTTTACTTCAGCCTTATTGCACTTTTTTCTTCATATCACAGATCTACTGTTTTATAGAGTTGGGATTAATCGTTCATTTAAGTGACTCGGTCAGTATCATTCAATTCGAGTCAGTGAACCAGTTCGTTCATGAACGACACAACTCTACTGTTTTATATCTTTTGAGTGATATACCCCTAATGGTTCTCCCGCTAGAGTTTCCAACCTATACATGTTATTTCCTAAAACTTCTAAAACTCTACATTTTGTAAATTTTCGGCAAAACTTGGCATTTCGATTGTCTTTAAAACTGCTTAAAAACAAAATTGCGTTTAAAAACTTCTTGGCCTGGTACAAAACGCGTCGTTCTTGCCCTACGATTGTATCTGAGAGCACTTCTCTCGTACGCACCATGCAAATTATCCTTAATTTTGTCTCTGATGATTTCAATACGATCCTTTTTTGGTAACAAATTTAGTTCCCCATCGCTTAACGCTCTCAGCTTTCGAGCCAACTTGTAATCTTTGCCACAAGCAAACATGTTGTGCCCAAAAAGTGCGAAAAAAAGGTGTTACGCCTATAGCTGTTTGAATTGATGTTCTCAAGGCTATTTCTATATTTGATAAATTAAGATCCCAATCGGTATGATCATTACCTAAATACGATCTTATTGCATTGACAATACTTTGATTTACACGTTCCGCGGCGTTTGATTGAGGAGAATAAACTGCTGTCTTTAAATGGTTAATATTGTAATCATCAGCCATTTTCTGAAATTCTTTAGACACAAATTGTTTTCCATTGTCGGAATGGATAGTTTCAGGTACCCCGAAATTTTGAAAAACCTGTTCTACTAAAAATTTTACTACGTTGGCCGCAGTGGCTTCACGCATAGCCTTTATAAAAACAAATTTAGTTAGATGATCTAAACAACAAAAACATATGAATTTCCCCTTTTTGATCTCGGGTACTTTCCCAGAAAATCAATATAGATTTTCTGAAATGGCCTATCAGTTAAAACCTCATCTCCTATTTCAGGCATCATGTGTTGATTTGAGCTTTTGCATTCTTTGCAAATTATACAATTGTTAACGAAATTTTTCACATGTATAATCATGTTTGGCCAGTAAAATTTCTGTCTTAGATGATATAATGTTTTCCTAACTCCACCATGCGATTTGTTTTCCGGTTCATGGGCTTCTTTTATCAAAGTTGTTGTCAAATTTTCGGGAACCCATAGTTTCCATTCGAATTCATCGAGTTCCTTGTCAACTGACAGATTGTTTCTGCGAAAAACTAAACCATTTTCAATTTTTATATCAGGGAAACGTTCGCTATTTTCATTTAAAGTTTTTTTTCAAATCTAGATATTCAGGGGACTCAAATTCGGTGGTAGAAAACCCTAAAAAGTCTTCAGGACACAAAATTTCTTCCACCAGCCTAGACAAAGTATCAGCTACTACATTTTCGGAGCCTTTTTTGTGCTCGATCTGGAAATCATATGTCTGTAACTGCAATGCCCATCTGGCCAATCTACCATTTAAATCTCTAAGCGACATAAGCCACTTTAAACTTGCGTGGTCTGTAATTATAGTGAAAGGCATAAGTTCAACATAAGGTCTGAATCTTTTTACCGCGAGAACTGCAGCTAGGCACTCTTTCTCGGTTACACTATAATTACTTTGTGCACTATTAAGTTTTTGTGAAAAAAATGAGATTGGTTTTTCATGGCCCTCAGAATCCTTTTGGAACAAAACAGCCCCTACTCCTACATTTGATGCATCACATTGAATGAAAAATCTTTCTTTAAAATTTGGATGAGCTAACACTGGTGCGTGGGTTAATGCATATTTGACCTCATTGAAACTTTTCTCTGCCTCATCGTTTACCAAAAATTTCTTTCCCTTTTTTATTAGGTCTGTTAGGGGCGCGGTCATTTCGGAAAAGTTTTTAATAAACCGGCGGTACCAGCCTGCAGTACCAAGAAAACTTCGTACCTCCCTAACGGTTTTCGGTAACGGTATTTTATTTATGGCGATCACTTTCTCTGGGTCAGGTCGCATAATACCCCCACCTATAATAAAGCCTAAATAGTGAAGCTCTTTAAAGCAAAATTTAGATTTCTTTAACCCTATAGTGAGATTAGCTTTTTCTAAACAGTTAGCAACTTTTTCTAATAATTTAAGGTGACTTTCAAAATCAGATGAGATAACGAGTAGATCGTCCAAGTACACGAACACGTTTGACTTAAGCTCTTGGGGAATCACCTTGTCCATGAGCCTACACAGCCTTTGTGCCGCGTTACATAAGCCAAATGGCATAACCAAGAATATTTGAATAAGAGGATTAGCCAAATGGAAATTTGGATGAGCTAAACGAAATTTGAAGATTAGAAGTTGATGTTGCCACTTGTTCGGTTGTGGTGGTTGAGGTGGTTGCTGGTTGAGGTGAGCGAATATATTGTTGGATGAGGTAAGAACAAGAATATTTAAATATTTGAAATTTTGAATATTTGAAATATTCTTGCATATTGCAATAGCAATGCGCAGCGCTCCACAGATTAACGCGATCTCATTACCAGCAAGATCAGAGGTAATTCGCCACGTTAACATCCAAACTGATGAGGAAAATGTATTAATTCCAAGTCAGATAATTCAGAATGGGATATTCATAGCAAGCACAATAGTCTCAAGGTCAAGACCACTAGTCAAAATTGTCAACACAACCAATAGGGATGTTGTCATTTTGAATACTAAAGTTAAAACCGAAAGTCTTAACGATTATAAAATTGTACACCCAACCAGAGATCCTCGCGGAGATCAGGAAAAACTATGTAGATTATCCAGGAATTTCCCGGAATTTGCTAGAAAAAACCTGAGAAATATATGCTCTGAATATATTGATATTTTTGGATTAGAATCCGAAAAAGTAACTGTCAATAACTTCTACAAACAGAGGCTAAGATTGAAAGATAATGATCCTGTATATATTAAATCATATATGATACCACACTCTCATAAAACGGAAGTGCATAAACAGGTTGATAAGCTTATAGAGGATGACATTGTAGAACCCTCCATTTTAGAATATAACAGTCCAATCTTATTAGTACCTAAGAAATCTCTGCCGGGTACGGATCAAAAGAGATGGAGATTGGTAATTGACTACAGAGGAATTAATAAAAAACTCGTAGCAGATAAATTTCCGCTCCCTAGAATAGACGATATTCTAGACCAACTGGGCAGAGCAAATTCTTTTCTTGCCTTGACTTAATGTCAGGTTTCCATCAAATTGAATTAGAGGAAGACTCCAGGGACGTAACATCTTTCTCAACGGATAAGGGTTCGTTTCGATTCAAACGATTACCCTACGGTATAAAAATTGCTCCAAACTCATTTCAGCGAATGATGTCGCTAGCTTTTTCGGGATTATCATCCGAACAAGCATTTCTTTATATGGATGATTTAGTAGTAATTGGTTGCTCCGAACAACACATGTTGAAAAATTTAAGAGATGTTTTCGAAACTTGTCGAAAATATAACCTGAAATTACATCCGGACAAATGTACCTTTTTCTGTAACGAGGTCACATTTTTGGGACACAGGTGTACGGATAAAGGCATATTGCCTGATGATGGTAAATTTTCTATAATTTTAAATTACCCAACACCAAAGAATGGTGATGAAGCTAAACGCTTCGTAGCCTTCTGCAACTATTATCGGAGATTTATTCCTAATTTTGCCGAGTATTCAAGGCACATAACAAGGTTATGTAGGAAAAATGTACCATTCGATTGGAACAGTGAATGTGAAAAATCATTCAACTATCTCAAAAACCAATTATTAAACCCAACAATTTTGCAGTATCCTGACTTTGAAAAAGAATTCTGCATAACAACAGATGCAAGCAAATTCGCTTGTGGTGCAGTTTTAAGTCAGCAATACTTTGATAAGCAGCTACCTGTGGCTTATGCTTCACGATCCTTTACGAAGGGCGAGAGCAATAAGTCTACTATAGAACAGGAATTAGCGGCAATACATTGGGCAATAAAATATTTTAGACCATATATTTATGGACGTAAATTTTTGGTCCGAAGTGACCACCCTTAACATACCTATTTTCAATGAAAAATCCTTCGTCAAAACTAACGAGGATGAGATTGGATCTGGAGGAATATGATTTTACAGTGGAGTATATCAGGGGAAAGGAAAATTGTGCAGCAGTCCCGACTAGAATTTGAGGACATACGAAATACCAATAATGGTAACAAAATACTGAAGGTAACTACAAGACTTCAGTCTACCAAAAATTTGGACAAAGTGACCGCTAATAAACCAAACACAAAATCGGAAAATATCCGGGTACATGAGGCCATAAATGCCCATGAGTACAATAAAAGTACAAGATTGTATTTTGCTAAGGATAAACTATTTATCCAAAAAGGAAAAACCAAGATTTTTCAATTTGAGTCACGAGATTTTATTACTAATGGAATAGTGAATTTAGATCATTTTTTTCCAAAGCTTGAAAAAGTAGCTGGTAATCTTAAAATCACGACTCTCCGCATGTCTTTGAATGATGCGTTGTTCGCGAACGTAAAATTAAACCACTTCAAGAAAGTAGGTAATGAAAAACTTCAGAAGTTAAACATAGTACTCGTACCACCACTTATTAAAATCGAAACGGATTCCGAAAAATTTAAAATAATGGAAATGTATCATAACAATCCATTGTTTGGAGGTCACCCTGGCATTACAAGAATGCTCAGGAAGATAAGATTGCAATACCACTGGAAGAACATGACAAGAGATATATCTCGTTATGTGAAATCCTGTGCTGAGTGCCAAAAGAACAAGTCATTGCCAAAAACAAGGGAACCAATGATTGAAACTGAAACGCCAACGCGCGCATTTGACACAATTGTCATAGACACAATTGGTCCCTTCATGAGGTCTAATAATGGTAATGAATACGCTGTAACGATAATATGCGACTTAACTAAATACTTAGTTACTGTCCCAATTCCAAACAAATCAGCTCGAACGGTCGCCAAAGCGATTTTCGAAGGTTTTGTTTTAATTTATGGACCCATGCGGAAAATGATTTCTGATATGGGAACAGAATATAAAAATCAGACCATAATGGAATTATGTCAATTGTTGAATATCGACTTCGTCACTTCAACAGCCTATCATCATCAAACACTGGGTACCATAGAACGATCCCATAGAACATTCAATGAGTACGTACGTTCGTACATATCCTCGGATAGAACTGGTTGGGATGAATGGTTAGCTTACTTCACGTATTGCTTTAATACAACACCTTCAACAGTACATAATTACTGTCCATATGAACTAGTCTTTGGTAAAATACCACCATCCATAGACGCTTTAAAGTCGGATAAAATTAGTCCACTTTATAACATAGACTCATATGAGAAAGAAGTGAAGTATAGACTCCAGACAGCACAGAAGAGGGCTGCATTGATGCTCGAAAAGGCAAAATTGACCAACAAAGGCCTATATGATGAGACAACAAGGCCGATAAGCGTAAATATTGGAGATCTAGTTCTTTTGGAGGACAATGCCGGTCATAAATTAGAACCACTCTTTAAGGGTCCCTTTGAGATCAAAGAAGTGGATGACCATGGCAATTGTTTATTAGCAATCGACGATACAAGGATTATGAAAGTCCATAAAAATCGTCTTAGAAAATTCCAACTGTAAATATTGTAAATTATTTAATTAATTCTAATATATTTTTATACATTATAAAAAAAAAAAAAATTCTAGAATAAAATTTTTTTTAATAAAATTACAACTTAAATTATAAATTTTAAACTTTTTAAAAATTAAAAATAATAATTAAATTATAATTTTTACATTAAAAAAAAAAAAAAAAAAAAATTTTTTAAATAGATAACAAATAATTAACAAATAAATAAAATAAAAGAAAAATATTTAATTTTTTTAAAAAAACAAAATGTTAAAATAAATATTAAATAAATAGAAATATAATATATAAATTAATTTTTAAACTAAAATTAATTTTTATTTAACTAAGTTATATAAAAAGATTGATCAATTAGCTACTGATCAATCTTTTTCCAAAAAAAGGAGGTGTAGTGTGATTAATAAGTCAACATTGTCGTGCAATAGCAATCACTGTCATAAACTTGACACTTAATTGTGATTGGCTAAAAGCCGTACTTTTTGGTGATTAATCTGACACCTTCATAATATGAACCGTGGGAACCACTCATTTGATGGTTACCCACGAAATATAATTAAGGTAAATTTTAAGTAGAATAAATGATAATAAAGTAGTTGCTCATAAGAGCGTAAACAAAGAACAACGAGTCTATTATTTCGTTTCTACACCCTGAACAATTTTTATCTAATCTTAATATACAAATAATAAAAATAAATTTTAGAAATATTATTTCAAATCACAAAACAAAATTAATAAAAATATATAACGTTTTTTTTTCTATGTAAACTTTCCAAAATTAAAAATTTAAAACCGTAAAAACACACATTAAAATAACCTCAAATACTCTATAATATAATTGATCTACTAATTTTTTTTTTCCGCAATCTTTAAACGATTTACTAATTTTTTTCTTTCCCCCGCAGGGTTCAAATTTTCAATTTCATCCAATATGGACACCGCAATCTATCGGAAACCTATCCTGAAGGAGCTCCCAAAGGATATTTTTATATATAATTTTAATATTTTTCTTCTATTATTCTATTCACAACAAAATTTTATTCGGCCTCGGAGGCTTAATTACAATAAAATAAAATAAAAATAAATAAATAAATAAATAAATATTATTTGGATATAACTTTTTCCCTGACTTCTTAAGCAAATTATCCGAAATACGCACACTTTCCCATCCCTGGGTACAAAGAAAACAAATATAACTAAAATTAAATAAAAGACTACTTTAGGGCGGATATGAAAATATAAAAGGTACTGTATAAATCAAATCTTAAATTAACCCTCGCATACCCTACACAACTACTTAACTAATTCTAATTATATTACACATAAATTAAATACCCTTTTTTTATGATATTCTTTTGATTGAAAACTTTTTCTTTAACAAAAAAATTAGGTTTTTATAAGACCACTAAGAGTTTCCTTTTTTTTTCAAATTATTAGCAAAAAAAAATTTTTCTTTAATTTTAACGGTTTTTAGTTTCGAACAAAAAAAAACAAAAGTTTCAAATCAGACTTAACCTTAAATTATAACTTTCTCTCTGATCTTTAATCGTTTTAAATTTTCTTTTTTTTTATTATTTTTTTAACTAAAGCTTTTTCTTTTTGTATTTATAATCTATAAGCTTTTCTTTTTTTTATGTATACTAACACAAGCCTTTATCGATATAACTAGATTTTTCTAATAATCAAAGAATATATATATTTTTTTTTTTTTTATAAAACAATACTCAGGTTTCTTTTCCTTCTTCTGGCACTTTAGTATAAGACAAAACTTTTACCTGGCTATACACGGAATACTGAGGATACTTTTGATATGGGGAATATGTTTTCATTCTTTTCTGCAGCCTAGATCTTTTTCCAGACCTTAACACAATTTCTCATCCCTCTTTAGTTGCTCGTATAGCCAGCTAAATCAATTAAAATTTAACACCAAACACATTAGAAACTTTTAACTATTTTTTTTTTCAAAAAAAAACTACAAATTTCATAAAACTTACGTATTTTCCTCCTTTTTTTTTTGTATATAAAAAAAACTTCAATCCTCCGGACTAATAAGTTTTTGGCCTTATCTTTCACCAACCTTTCAAAAATCCTTTATAATGTTTTCCAAAATTTTCACACTTTCTAATTACATAAATGTTTTTAGTTTTCTTTTCTTTTTTTTAAACTTTTTATTGAAACACACTCAGCTTTTCTTTACAATTGTAAAGATTCAATTGTATATTTGGTATGATACCTTTTTTTATAAATTTATTACTATCATTTATTTAAACAAAATGTTTATTTGTATTTAAAAAAAAAATTTAGTTCCACTGAACACCAAACTGTTCGGCTCTGTTCAGGTTGAAAACTGGCTTATCATTGATTCTAACTTTCTTCCCAATCAGCTCTTAACCCTATAGACTTAGTTTTCTCTTCCAATACTTCGTGGGAATTCTCTCATTTTCTAAACTTATTTGAATACGAGTTTCGCGCCAAACAGCCATCTTTTATTTATAGAAATTAAACTAAACCTTCATGTATCTACGATTTAACTCAATTCAGCCATCTTTTACTTACTTTCTCTACACCCAACTAGTTAATTTCCAAGAACCAACTCTTCTTTCTCTTTTTAATCAGTTACTCTGCCTTAACTTTTTCCAAATCTCTGCATTTAAACAATTCTGTATATGAAAGTATAAAAATAAAATACCTAAAATAAAATTCTATCTAAAAATTGCATCCATATACACTCAAAATTAATATTCCTTTGTCCTATTATGTTATCCTTGTCCATAAAGTAACACAAGTTAAAAAAAAACAATAGATTCCCATCAAGAATTTGAAAAGAAATATTCTCTATTTTAAACTGATTTTCTTTTAACGCTTTCAGCAGCCCGTATTAATATCCCTACTATTTTGGTACAACCATGTTATCTATGACCAAAAGGTAAACAGAACACAGCTGTTTATAAAAAAAATCCAATTAAGTTTTTTTAGTTTTACAAGTGAATTTATTTCTGCAGCTATTTGGAATTATTTTTAATTTTAAAAAATATAAAAATAATATTGTATAAAAAATGAAAATTGCTATTGAAGGTTGTGCTCATGGAGAGCTAGAAAAAATTTATGAAACCATAGAAGAATTAGAAAAGCGCGATAAAATTAAAGTTGATTTGTTACTCTGTTGTGGAGATTTCCAAGCCACGAGCAACATGGAAGATCTACAGACAATGGCTGTTTCGCAAAAAATATCAAAATATATGTACATTTTATAAATATTACAGCGGTGAGTTGAAAGCTCCCATGTTGACCATATTTATAGGAGGAAACCACCAGTTTCCGTGTCATTGCAACCTGCTCCTGGAGATACGGGAAAATCTTGTGGTGTAGATTATGAACCTAAAGCATTTGTGGGCGAGCATATCGAGGACAAACCACATACGCAATTTCGTTCGTCTGACCTACGTAAGGTTGTGTATGCTCCCTCTAAAGTGGGTGACCACCCTTCAATTGAAGTAAGTAAAAAAAATTTATTATGTCTTGACAAAGAACTCTATCAACACGGTGAAAATGTATCTGACAACCCATCCGCAACAAAACTCCGTATTCTACAAGATTTCGTCGTAGGAAGCGGTGTGCGGTTATGGTTGTCATGTTTCTAGGGAATCAAATGCCCAACGTGGGGAACACCTACACCCTGAGACGGGTCTCAAAATTTAGCCGGGCAGTACAACCTTAAAAAAAAACGGGTAAGTTAAACCTAGAAAAACGTGGGGAACTCCCACACCTTGAGATAGAGTCTCAACTTGATAAAGCTAACCGGGCTATATAATCAAAAAAAAATCTTTTATATATTTCAGAAACCCCAAGAATCTTAAAAAGGTTACTTTTTCCCCCTATTTACGCCGGAAACCTCATCTATACCCATCTTCAAGCAACGGCCGACTCGTGAATCTTTCTCAGGTAAGAAAAATCATAGTGGCTAACCCATTTTATAAAGATCCTTGTTATCTAATAATCGTGTAATTGGCTAGTTGCCAATTTGTGCACCGAAATGTGCAATAAAAATAAAAATAAAATAAAATTCGAACGCCCCTTTTTGGGCTAATATAAAATGAACTCTTGTCCCCTTAATATACAAAATTTTAAGTTCCAGGGTTGCCAATTAGGCTTAACTTCCAACTTATTTTAAAATTGCGATGTCTATTAAAACGAACAATCTCGTTATTGGAAGCTTTACTAATTTTCACATAATAAACAAAATATATTTATAATCATTTTTCATCTCTTTCAGATCTTTAAGTTACGCGGGCACGCCTCTAATCTCCTCTTCCTTGGATCGTTGTTGCCTGATGTCAATGGTAATATCTCTTGGGTACTTTTACTATTAAAAGACTCAGAGATATTTAGATGAGTCCTCCTTTGGAGTAAAAAAATTCACCACGGAATCACGATCCATGCGAATTTTACGGGAAGTATCCCTTTAAATCATTTGTAAAATAAGAGTTTACTTTGTTTATCCTTCTTTTATAATTTCAGATAATTTTATCACAAAATATCAGCACTACACTACATATTATGTACACTTTTACATGTACTTAATCTATATTGCACTGAAGAACTTATATCAATAATTTGTAAAAAGAAGGACATCACGATTACAGCAACCAATTATATCACAGATAATATCACAGGTTTCTAAAATATCTCATTGCCGATTACTATAACTAATATTGCACGGAAGTATGGTATGTAAAGCTTTAAAAAAAATTTGTTTACTATATTATAAAAATTTCACCGGTTTTAATAAAAAAAATTATCAGGTACTAAAATTTATCACAGATATTGAATTTAAATTGCTAAAACTTCGCAAAAATCAGGACAACACTACATATATTTGATTGTATAATCTCATTAATACTTAAACTATTTGTATGTCCTAATATTGCACTTTCAATTAAAAAATTTTTATAAAAACAAACAATTTAAACTTTAATATCTTTTAAATGATAAATACCTACGGACTTTCCCTGTAAATTCTCCAACTCGTACAGGTTATTACCTACAGGCCGAACCACTCTACATTTCAGGAACTTCCTGCAGAATTTTGCATTTAAACTTTTCTCAAAATTACTTAAAACCATATTCCGCCGATAAACTTCTTGACCTGGTTTAAACTTGACTATACGTGCTCTTTTATTATAACGTTCTGCACTTTTTTCGTAAGCTTTTTCCATGTTATTTTAATTTGCTCTCTGATTATTTCCATTCTTTCATTCGGTTGTCTTATAATTCGGTGATCGGTTAATGACTGAAGTTTTCGTGCCAATTTGTAGTCAGCTCCGCTCGAATACATATGATGACCGAATAAAGAAAAATACGGTGTAAAACCAGTTGCACTGTGAAAAGAATTTCGTCAATTTCGTCAATTTCGGAAAGATACAGATCCCAGTCTCTGTGGTCTTCTTCTAAATATGCACGGATTGCTGCCAATATAGACTGATTAACTCTTTCCGAAGCATTACTACTAGGTCCATATAAAGGTGTTTTAATATGCTGAATTTTATAAGTATTTAAAAGACTCTCAAAACTTTTAGATACAAATTGTGAACCATTGTCACTGTGTATGATTTCTGGCACACCGAATTTGTGAAAAATCTCATGAACCAAAAATTCTATTACATTCGCAGTTGTTGCTTCTTTCATTGCTTTTATAAATGTGAACTTAGAAAAGTGATCAAGGACAATCAATACATAACAGTTGCCCCTTTTTGAGCTCGGGTATTTTCCCAAAAAATCAATATACAGCTTTTGGAATGGCCGATCAGTTATTACCTGGTTTCCAATTTCAGGTCTTAAATTTTGGTTTGACGGTTTTGTTTCCTTGCAAACTTGGCAATTTTTAATAAATGATTTTACCTGGGCTGTCATTTTAGGCCAATAGAAAAATCTTCGGAGTCTTTCTAAAGTTTTAGCGACTCCTCCGTGGGCTGTTGTTAACGTAGAATGTGATTTTTCTATCACCGGTTGAGTAATGCTGGCAGGTATCCAAAGTTTCCATTGGCAATCATCTATTTCACTTTGGTCGAAAGAAGTTTTCTTGTAAATCATGCCGTCTTCGATTTTTAGATCTGGCAGCAACTCACGATTTTCTTCTATGTTTCTTTTCAGATCTAAATATTCTTCGCTTTCGAACTCCGTGGTTTCAAAATCGAACAAATCATCAAAACTAACTTCTTCAACGCTGTTTTCCCTTGGAAATCTTGACAACATATCTGCCACAATGTTTTCGGAACCTTTGCGGTGCTGAATTTCAAAATCAAAAAGCTTGAAGTTGCAGAGACCAACGTGCTAGTCTGCCGCTCAAGTCTTTTAAGGTCATCAACCACTTTAAACTAGCATGATCAGTCACTATTGTGAATGGCATCATCTCTACATACGGACGAAACTTTTTCACAGCCATTACAACCCGCTAAGCATTCTTTTTCTGTCACGTTGTAATTTCTTTGACAGGAGTTTAATTTTTGTGAATAGAACGCTATGGGATGTTCTTCCTTGTCACCATTGAGCTGATATAAGACAGCACCAATGCCATAGTCACACGCATCACACTGGATATAAAATCTTTTGAAAAATCAGCGTGACGAAGAACTGGGGCTGATGTTAAAGCTTTCTTCAAATTTTCAAATGCTTCAATTGCCTCTGGGGTCATTGTAAACTTCTTTGTTTTTTTGAGCGTATCGGTAAGTGGAGCGGATATAGAAGCAAAGTCTTTGATGAACCGACGGTACCATCCGGCTGTACCTAAAAAGCTTCGTACTTCTCTTTGGCTAGTCGGTAGTTTTATGGCTCGGATCGCCTCTATTTTATCTGGATCTGTTTTCAGCATTCCACCACCAATAATAAATCCTAAATATCGCAATTGCTGAAAGCAAAACTGGGATTTTTTTAAGCCAATTCGCAAATTCGCATTTTTCAGGCATAGAGCTACTTCTTTTAATAACTGCAAATGTTTTTCAAAGCTGTCAGAGATTACCAAAAGATCATCTAGGTAAGTGAAAACGTTTTCCTTCAGTCTTTGCGGAATAACTTTGTCCATAAGACGACAAAGTCTTTGGGCAGCATTGCAAAGTCCGAAAGGCATAACTCGAAATTGATAGAGTGGCCGGCCTGCTACAGTAAAAGCTGTGTAAGGTTTACTTTCATCGTCTAATTCTATCTGCCAAAATGCATATTTTAAGTCCACGCTACTAATGTAATACGTTTCATCTATCCTACTCAATATACCGTCTATATTTTGTAGGGGATACGCGTCCTTAATTGTTAATTTATTAAGCTTTCTGGCATCTAGACAGAACCGGTTTTTGCCTGGCTTTCTAACAATCGTAGTTCTATTACTCCAGGGACTTTCACTTTCCTCAATTACATTTAAAGCTAACATTTCATCTATCTCTCTATAGGTTATCTCCTGAACCGCAGGTGAAATTGGATAATATCTATCCTTAACAGGTTCAGCACCTTCTGCAAGTTTTATGGAATGCTTTTCCAAAGTTGTGCAACCTAACCCTTCCTTTTCAAAAGATGAAAACAACGCTACCACTTCATCTAATTTTTGCTGCTGTAATTTAGTCAAATGGTGAGGATTTGACTTGTGGTTCTCGACTTTAAAACGTTTCCTGTAACTTTTGAATATCAATTTCATCCAAAGGAAAAATATCAGGAGCTAACTGGAAAATTTCCAAAAATCTACACCTAAGTACACTTCACGTTCTAAATCAGGACATAAATAAAAAACTATCTCTCTAATATTATCTTTATATTTCACATCTAATTTTATTTTTCCCAACAATCTATGGTTTTTTCCAGAAGCTGTCGAAACTACGGAGAAAAATCGGCTTAATCTCTATTCCTAAATTTTCCACCAATTCTCTACAAACCTTTGCCTAGCAAACTGACCGATGCTCCAGTATCTAAAAGACCTTAAGACTAATGTTATTGATCAAATATCCGCAAAGCCCGAGGATCACCTTTACTATCCGCAGACCTAATTGCCTCTACAACAAGTTTCATGGTTTCCTTTCTCGCCTTAAATTTCTGCCTCAATTTTCGGATCCGGTTTGATAACGGTTTGCTATGACTAACTTCTTCATTAAAAATTCTATTTCTAATTTTTTCATAATTATTTTTCCTTTCCTCAAAACTATATTTATGACGCATTTCCGGTTTAAGTACGTTAAATTCTTTAATTTGCTTTATTAAATTTATTTTGCCTTTTTTTATTGCAGCTGATTCGCTGGCGGGGTTTCTCTGGAACGATGGTTCCCCGCTGCTCCCTCGCTCCTGTGAAAATTTCGGGATTTACAAGTGGTACAGTTATTAGATATTACATCCGGTTTACCACAGCGATAGCAAAACAATGTTCTTTGGGCTGATGAACAATCCATGAACATATGTCCCAACTGACGACAGTTCCAGCAAATCGGTGGGTTTTTTGCTGGCTGATTTGAAGATTTTTCAATTCCAACGGCTGCTAACTCTTCATATTCCTCTTCATTATTTTGGAAAAGATCACCTGGATTATCAAAGATTTCATTTACTTGTCTGGTGTATCTATTAGATGAAGGCATTGCTGTGTGTGACCTGATCTCTTTATGCAGAAAAGTTTTTTCGGCCTCTACACATTCTGCTCTTAACTGCTCCACCGAAGCTACAGTCATAGGGTAAACTATCTTTCCTATATTTTCTCTCAAATTTCTCTGAATCATTTTGATCATCTCCTCTTCAGGCATAGAAATATTTAATCGGGATCTCAACTGTGTCATCGCAAAGAAAAACGAATCTATAGTCTCTCCAGGGAGTTGTTTACGCTCTACCATATCCCTCATCAGTTCAAAGCTTGACCTGGTAGATTGGTATTGCTTAAGCAGTGCAGCTTTTAACGTAGGCCATTGGGATACATGGTTGGTTTGTACGAATAGCCAATACCATTTTTCGGCTACTCCTTTCACCAATATATAAAAATTGTCTAAAAGCTCAGTCTCGGATAAACCATATTGCCGCTGAAGACGTTCAACTCTGAAGATAAAATCTTCGACAGCCAATTTATTTCTATCGCCGTCAAAATAAAGCCCCCATTTGTCAATTCGGACTTTCATCCCGCGATTCGTATCTATATCCCCATTAACCGAAGAGTTTCTCGAGTTTGGTGCGGAGTTGACTCCCGAAAAATCCATCCTACGAGTATTATCCTGAATTTTCGGTAAGTTACCTTCTAATATCTTTTTATTATCTCTTTGGATTTGAAGACAAACCATACTCATCTTGTTGACCACATCCGTTAAATTACTAACGTTACGCTTCATTTCGTTCATTTGCGGATTTACCCCATGAATCATCAACTTTTTTAATGCCTGTTCCAATAACGCGGTATTCTGATCTGAAGCTGTCTGATTACTAGTGCCCTGACCTAATAAATCTTCCACTGATGGCAACCCGCCTTCACCCGTATTAGGTGTACTAGTCATGATATTCGCCGACAAATCGGTAATCTGGGGACTAACAGTGTTTCCCTTTGGAATATCTAATTTCTTCCTAGTATTAGACTTAGACCTAGTTTTAGGAGTATTCGGTCTAGAGTGCTTGGACGGTAACAGAGGTGTAGATCTATTTAAATCAAAATGAACTTGTCTAGTTCTTTTCCTGCTTCTAGTCATACGTTGACTCGTATTCATACCCTTATCGTTTCGAGAATTTATAACACCACAAAGTATTATCAAAAAAAAACGAAAAACTAACGTAAAATTCAAAAATTTTCACAATCTCTAATAAGCAAAACAGAACTTTTAAAGGCTGGAAATATATAATAAAAAAAATAATAAAACAACACTTTCTACACAAATATATGCCAGAAAAAAAATTATATATGTAAACACCTATTTTCTACAAAAAAAAATCTAAAATTTTTTTGCCTGAAATTAACATGAATTTTAAATTAAAAGACCTAAAAAATTTTTAAATCAAAAAAAAAAAAAATCGGCTTACTAAAGAAAATTATTAAAATAATAATGATAAATATGAATAATAAAATACCTAATAATATATAAAAAACACAAAAATATAATAAATAATTACTAAAATTATATATCAAAATTAATAACAACAAAAAATAAAAATATTATTATAGAATTGTTTAAAAATAAAAAAAATAATTGCAAAAAAAAACCAAAAAAATTTACTTTCCTGAAATCTTTTTCAATATTCGGAATTTAAAATATAAATCTGACTCAAATCTATATGTTGGGGTTTGGCAATAATGGATCGTATCAGAGGTAAAAGCGGTTATTTAACAAAAAAAAATCATCGTGTGTCATTCAATCAACTCAAAAATTACTGATAAAAACTGAATTTTGGTGCGTTCCCCGTACATCAACTTCCCTTTGGACCGAAATCGAGATTACGGGCGATCTAAGTACCTGTCGATACAACTTTCCTTGTAGTACTCATAACACAAGAGGATATCGAACACCTACTTAATTATCAACACTAGGCAATACATAAAAAAGTCTAAAAATAAAATATTTAAAATATAAAATCAAAAAGAACTGGAATTACAATACGGTTAGAAATTTCACAACAAAAATCTAAGATATTGCAACTTTTATTCCGTGTATTGGCTGAAAAATTTCGATTTACTGATTTCTCAAAATTTTAATTGTCTACACAACTCTATAAAGATTACATTCTTTTAGAGGATGTAAAAATTAATATTTTGATGATCAGCTTTTCGAAACTTTCACTGGGCTATATAAAAAACTATTGGACTATTTCATACATGTTACGATGTCCTACATGCAAAATTTTGTCAGTTATCAAAACTATCATTTTCCTGGTCACGCGTTATTCACGTCGCGTCCCATTTGCTTGGGCGCCATTTATGTAGCGAACGGTTTGTCCAGTAAGGTTTCCGGCTACAGAACACGAGACTACTCAGCAGGTCCCAACCCTCTCACTGGGGCGAACGCACACAAAAAAAAATTAAATACAAAAAGAACTCAAAAAAAAACAAGCTGTCAATCATTACCAAACATAACACACGAAGATTCGGAGACGGATGTTAGTCTCACTTAGCCCTCCCAACCATGGTCATATGATGTACCACTCCAAATTTGAAATATGACCCCAAATGCCGCTTTCAAGTTAAGCCAACATACTTTTTATATATCTTTTTCAAACAAAATTAAACAATTCTTTATTTTCCATAATCTTACTACTACCCTTGTAGTGTGATTAATAAGTCAACATTGTCGTGCAATAGCAATCACTGTCATAAACTTGACACTTAATTGTGATTGGCTAAAAGCCGTACTTTTTTGGTTGATTAATCTGACACCTTCATAATATGAACCGTGGGAACCACTCATTTGATGGTTACCCACGAAATATAATTAAGGTAAATTTTAAGTAGAATAAATGATAATAAAGTAGTTGCTCATAAGAGCGTAAACAAAGAACAACGAGTCTATTATTTCGTTTCTACATGGCGATCCTGCCAGGAGGCAGACGTGAAAACACTTATCTAAATATATCAATAAAATCTAAAAAAAAAACATAAAATTGAAAAAAAAATTTTAATTAAAAAGTTGCAGTATAAACTACCCGTTTAAATGAAATTATTTGTGAAACTAAAAAAAAAAAAAAAGTTTTGAGATACTTAAACTTATAAAAAAAAAACAATTTTTTTTTGATATATAAAATCAAAACATTCAAAATAAAAACAATTTTTAAAAAACAATAAAATTTAAAAATTAAATTGAATACAAAAAAAATAGAAACTTAAAGAATAATTATATTAAAATATGTGCCTAAACTAATATATACAATTTTAATATAAAAAAAAAAAAATTTAAAACTAAAATAAAAATAAAAACAAGTGGAAGCATTAAAATCCGATGTGCCGAATTTGTTAGCATTGGAAACAAAAGACAAAAAAAAATTACGAAATAAAAAACTAACATAAAAACAAAGATGCAATGTGTTTGCTAGTGAAAACAAAAATACTGATGTCGTTAGCAAAAATTTTAAAAATGTGTAGTAACATACACCGGCTACTCTAAAAAACACAAAAATTGCTTTCAACCCTACAAATAATTAAGAATACAAGAAGAAGCAATGTGGCCAAAACATTGCGGGGCAACATGCCGGGTTGCTCCAAGGATGGTGTGTCCGATACACCATCGGACCTAGACTAGTTTAAATTTAATAGCCCAACAGCCGCATCAATTGATATTAACAACAGCAAAAAACCATTGGAGCATAGGCAGCAAAGTTAAAACATCATCAACAACAACTTAAAACTACAGCAATACAACAACAGTAAGATGAAAACTCAACAACAGTAAGATGAAAATTCAACGAGATAATAACAGATTTAAACAAGGTAAACATATTTTAAGATATAGCGTCGTCTGTTCCGTACAGTACAGTACAGATGTCAAATATTAAATTTGTTTTTTCCAACTACATTTTTTTGTTTTAAATTAAACTTAAACAATTCATATTGCACAATAAAAAAAAAAAATAATTTAAATATTTCAATTATAAAGTTTTTTTTTTTAAAAAAAAAAAAAAAGATCAGTCAAAAAAAAAAATATATATAAGAATTAAAATAAATTTAAAATAACTAAAACGGAATTATTAATGTTTTTTTTAATAGTCCGTTATTGTGATTAATTTTTTTTTAAAAATTAATATACAAATTAATTATAATTAATTTTTTTTAACTACTAACCAATTTTTTTTTAATTTCCGTCGGCTGGGATGATTCTCAAGGGACACTCTCACAGCGCGACAGAAATCATACAGTCACCAAATAATGAGTGACTGATTTATGCCACATCCACCTCAATCTGTTGTCCTGAAGGAAACGGATAGGGGATGATGTGACATAACTGAATTTTGTTTTGGATTCATACTAACAAAATTTTTTTATGAATTGTATTTTTTAACGAGAATTGAAGGTGGGGAATCACGATTCGAAAATCGAGAACCCCAACGCTAATGTTATAAATGAAATCACTGTAGAAGTGCACCTTCCAGTGATATACCTAATAATAATAATATCTATATTGGCATTGCAATTACTCACGACCATGTATCAACTACATAAGAGGTCGTTGAGAAAAAACTATATCAGAACCGCGTCCTTAGGAAACGGTCTTGATAGAGTCTAATTTTTTATTAACACTTCATTTTTGTCCTAAATTTTTTTTTTCAACTTAAATTGATCATGCCATTCTATGGATTGGATAGACATAGTCGCCAAAGCAAGACTTCTGAGAGAGGATTTCGACAAATCCTTTAAGTGTTTAAATACCTACAAAGGACCTTCAAGGAACGAAACGGTAGAAAAACACATTAAGAATTTGTTCAACAGTCTTGAAGAAGTTAGGGCGTTATTTGACGAACATTATTCTCGTCTCACCAATAATCATCAGTTGGCAGCGAATGCTTTCTTCGATGACATTCGTAATAAACTTTCAAACCTCTTAACAAAAAGGAATTTGAAAGCGGAATTACCAAAAACTATCCATGAGAGAGTGGTCTACGACCCTGCTCTTGTTAATGCTTGGACTAGCCAAGATTTAAATGTAGAATCCGAAAAACCAGTTATCCAAACCGCGAAAACCATATCTAACATGAATAGTGGTGGCATAGTGTCCAGTATAGAAAACACAATGCCTCAATCAATAACTGAATTTCTCGGTTTGGCATCGAAACTTTTACCAGATTTCGATGGTAAACCGGAAAACTTACAGAGTTTCCTCGACGCACTGACACTCTTGGATTCCGTAAAGGATACCCATGAGGTCGTGGCGGTAAATTTAATTAAAACAAAACTAAAGGGCTCAGCCAGAAATTTAATTTCGAATGAAACCACAATTAATGCGGTTATAACTACATTAAAAGGAACTGTCAAAGGTGAGTCGGTCGAAGTCATATCGGCCAAATTGATGAATGTCCGTCAAGGTGGCAAAAACGCCAATACCTACGTGGCAGAAATAGACTCCCTAACCAAATCATTGGAGAGTGCCTATATTACAGATGGCCTCCCACAACAACTAGCCCAGAGGTACTCGACCCAAGCGGCAGTTAAAGCGATTACAAAGAATGCGACAAACGAAAGGGTTAAACTGGTCATGGAATCAGGAACCTTTTCAAATATGAACGAAGTGACGGCTAAATTCGTCAATAGTTGCACGGAAGCTTACGGGCAGCAAAACTCCGTTCTATTTATGAAAAATAAATCTCAAATCCGTAATGGCAATAATCGCCAAAATCGGCCAAATAGCAATAGATCCGGCTATAGAAATGGCAATAATCGCGGAAATGGCCGTAATAATAATTACAATGGCAACAACAATAATAACAATAATAATTATAATAACAACCGTGGACGGAACCGTTCAAATAATAACGGAAATCGCCACAATATACGACACGTTACCGAAAATGTTTGGGAAACGAGTTAGTTCCCCTGAATATAAGAGAATATACAACATAAATTTAAGTCTCTATAGCTATCTTCCCTGTAGAACATCTTTGAATAATGGAAAGTTAACATTTTTAGTTGACACGGGTGCAGATATTTCTTTATTAAAAATTGGACAAATCCTTAACGGATACATAGACGAGACTATAACTACCCAATTAAGTGGAGTCGGCCAAGGATTGACTACTACCCTTGGTGAAATTCATACTGATTTGAAATTTGAAGAACTCCTAATACCACATACATTTCATGTGGTCGAGAATGATTTTCAGATTCCCTCAGACGGAATCATTGGTATGGATTTTTTGCGAAAATATAAGTGCCTTTTGGATTACCAGGATGACCAAGATTGGTTAGTCCTGAGATCCAACGACCTTCCACAACATATTGCAATAGCAATGCGCAGCGCTCCACAGATTAACGCGATCTCATTACCAGCAAGATCAGAGGTAATTCGCCACGTTAACATCCAAACTGATGAGGAAAATGTATTAATTCCAAGTCAGATAATTCAGAATGGGATATTCATAGCAAGCACAATAGTCTCAAGGTCAAGACCACTAGTCAAAATTGTCAACACAACCAATAGGGATGTTGTCATTTTGAATACTAAAGTTAAAACCGAAAGTCTTAACGATTATAAAATTGTACACCCAACCAGAGATCCTCGCGGAGATCAGGAAAAACTATGTAGATTATCCAGGAATTTCCCGGAATTTGCTAGAAAAAACCTGAGAAATATATGCTCTGAATATATTGATATTTTTGGATTAGAATCCGAAAAAGTAACTGTCAATAACTTCTACAAACAGAGGCTAAGATTGAAAGATAATGATCCTGTATATATTAAATCATATAGGATACCACACTCTCATAAAACGGAAGTGCATAAACAGGTTGATAAGCTTATAGAGGATGACATTGTAGAACCCTCCATTTCAGAATATAACAGTCCAATCTTATTAGTACCTAAGAAATCTCTGCCGGGTACGGATCAAAAGAGATGGAGATTGGTAATTGACTACAGAGGAATTAATAAAAAACTCGTAGCAGATAAATTTCCACTCCCTAGAATAGACGATATTCTAGACCAACTGGGCAGAGCCAAATTCTTTTCTTGCCTTGACTTAATGTCAGGTTTCCATCAAATTGAATTAGAGGAAGACTCCAGGGACGTAACATCTTTCTCAACGGATAAGGGTTCGTTTCGATTCAAACGATTACCCTACGGTATAAAAATTGCTCCAAACTCATTTCAGCGAATGATGTCGCTAGCTTTTTCGGGATTATCATCCGAACAAGCATTTCTTTATATGGATGATTTAGTAGTAATTGGTTGCTCCGAACAACACATGTTGAAAAATTTAAGAGATGTTTTCGAAACTTGTCGAAAATATAACCTGAAATTACATCCGGACAAATGTACCTTTTTCTGTAACGAGGTCACATTTTTGGGACACAGGTGTACGGATAAAGGCATATTGCCTGATGATGGTAAATTTTCTATAATTTTAAATTACCCAACACCAAAGAATGGTGATGAAGCTAAACGCTTCGTAGCCTTCTGCAACTATTATCGGAGATTTATTCCTAATTTTGCCGAGTATTCAAGGCACATAACAAGGTTATGTAGGAAAAATGTACCATTCGATTGGAACAGTGAATGTGAAAAATCATTCAACTATCTCAAAAACCAATTATTAAACCCAACAATTTTGCAGTATCCTGACTTTGAAAAAGAATTCTGCATAACAACAGATGCAAGCAAATTCGCTTGTGGTGCAGTTTTAAGTCAGCAATACTTTGATAAGCAGCTACCTGTGGCTTATGCTTCACGATCCTTTACGAAGGGCGAGAGCAATAAGTCTACTATAGAACAGGAATTAGCGGCAATACATTGGGCAATAAAATATTTTAGACCATATATTTATGGACGTAAATTTTTGGTCCGAAGTGACCACCCTTAACATACCTATTTTCAATGAAAAATCCTTCGTCAAAACTAACGAGGATGAGATTGGATCTGGAGGAATATGATTTTACAGTGGAGTATATCAGGGGAAAGGAAAATTTTGCAGCAGTCCCGACTAGAATTTGAGGACATACGAAATACCAATAATGGTAACAAAATACTGAAGGTAACTACAAGACTTCAGTCTACCAAAAATTTGGACAAAGTGACCGCTAATAAACCAAACACAAAATCGGAAAATATCCGGGTACATGAGGCCATAAATGCCCATGAGTACAATAAAAGTACAAGATTGTATTTTGCTAAGGATAAACTATTTATCCAAAAAGGAAAAACCAAGATTTTTCAATTTGAGTCACGAGATTTTATTACTAATGGAATAGTGAATTTAGATCATTTTTTTCCAAAGCTTGAAAAAGTAGCTGGTAATCTTAAAATCACGACTCTCCGCATGTCTTTGAATGATGCGTTGTTCGCGAACGTAAAATTAAATCACTTCAAGAAAGTAGGTAATGAAAAACTTCAGAAGTTAAACATAGTACTCGTACCACCACTTATTAAAATCGAAACGGATTCCGAAAAATTTAAAATAATGGAAATGTATCATAACAATCCATTGTTTGGAGGTCACCCTGGCATTACAAGAATGCTCAGGAAGATAAGATTGCAATACCACTGGAAGAACATGACAAGAGATATAACTCGTTATGTGAAATCCTGTGCTGAGTGCCAAAAGAACAAGTCATTGCCAAAAACAAGGGAACCAATGATTGAAACTGAAACGCCAACGCGCGCATTTGACACAATTGTCATAGACACAATTGGTCCCTTCATGAGGTCTAATAATGGTAATGAATACGCTGTAACGATAATATGCGACTTAACTAAATACTTAGTTACTGTCCCAATTCCAAACAAATCAGCTCGAACGGTCGCCAAAGCGATTTTCGAAGGTTTTGTTTTAATTTATGGACCCATGCGGAAAATGATTTCTGATATGGGAACAGAATATAAAATCAGACCATAATGGAATTATGTCAATTGTTGAATATCGACTTCGTCACTTCAACAGCCTATCATCATCAAACACTGGGTACCATAGAACGATCCCATAGAACATTCAATGAGTACGTACGTTCGTACATATCCTCGGATAGAACTGGTTGGGATGAATGGTTAGCTTACTTCACGTATTGCTTTAATACAACACCTTCAACAGTACATAATTACTGTCCATATGAACTAGTCTTTGGTAAAATACCACCATCCATAGACGCTTTAAAGTCGGATAAAATTAGTCCACTTTATAACATAGACTCATATGAGAAAGAAGTGAAGTATAGACTCCAGACAGCACAGAAGAGGGCTGCATTGATGCTCGAAAAGGCAAAATTGACCAACAAAGGCCTATATGATGAGACAACAAGGCCGATAAGCGTAAATATTGGAGATCTAGTTCTTTTGGAGGACAATGCCGGTCATAAATTAGAACCACTCTTTAAGGGTCCCTTTGAGATCAAAGAAGTGGATGACCATGGCAATTGTTTATTAGCAATCGACGATACAAGGATTATGAAAGTCCATAAAAATCGTCTTAGAAAATTCCAACTGTAAATATTGTAAATTATTTAATTAAATTCTAATATATTTTTATACATTATAAAAAAAAAAAAATTCTAGAATAAAATTTTTTTTAATAAAATTACAACTTAAATTATAAATTTTAAACTTTTTAAAAATTAAAAATAATAATTAAATTATAATTTTTACATTAAAAAAAAAAAAAAAAAAAAAAATTTTTAAATAGATAACAAATAATTAACAAATAAATAAAATAAAAGAAAAATATTTAATTTTTTTAAAAAAACAATATGTTAAAATAAATATTAAATAAAATAGAAATATAATATATAAATTAATTTTTAAACTAAAATTAATTTTTATTTAACTAAGTTATATAAAAAGATTGATCAATTAGCTACTGATCAATCTTTTTCCCAAAAAAAGGAGGTGTAGTGTGATTAATAAGTCAACATTGTCGTGCAATAGCAATCACTGTCATAAACTTGACACTTAATTGTGATTGGCTAAAAGCCGTACTTTTTTGGTTGATTAATCTGACACCTTCATAATATGAACCGTGGGAACCACTCATTTGATGGTTACCCACGAAATATAATTAAGGTAAATTTTAAGTAGAATAAATGATAATAAAGTAGTTGCTCATAAGAGCGTAAACAAAGAACAACGAGTCTATTATTTCGTTTCTACACCCTGAACAATTTTTATCTAATCTTAATATACAAATAATAAAAATAAATTTTAGAAATATTATTTCAAATCACAAAACAAAATTAATAAAAATATATAACGTTTTTTTTTCTATGTAAACTTTCCAAAATTAAAAATTTAAAACCGTAAAAACACACATTAAAATAACCTCAAATACTCTATAATATAATTGATCTACTAATTTTTTTTTCCGCAATCTTTAAACGATTTACTAATTTTTTTTCTTTCCCCCGCAGGGTTCAAATTTTCAATTTCATCCAATATGGACACCGCAATCTATCGGAAACCTATCCTGAAGGAGCTCCCTAAGGATATTTTTATATATAATTTTAATATTTTTCTTCTATTATTCTATTCACAACAAAATTTTATTCGGCCTCGGAGGCTTAATTACAATAAAATAAAATAAAAATAAATAAATAAATATTATTTGGATATAACTTTTTCCCTGACTTCTTAAGCAAATTATCCGAAATACGCACACTTTCCCATCCCTGGGTACAAAGAAAACAAATATAACTAAAATTAAATAAAAGACTACTTTAGGGCGGATATGAAAATATAAAAGGTACTGTATAAATCAAATCTTAAATTAACCCTCGCATACCCTACACAACTACTTAACTAATTCTAATTATTTTACACATAAATTAAATACCCTTTTTTTTATGATATTCTTTTGATTGAAAACTTTTTCTTTAACAAAAAAAATTAGGTTTTTATAAGACCACTAAGAGTTTCCTTTTTTTTCAAATTATTAGCAAAAAAAAATTTTTCTTTAAATTTAACGGTTTTTAGTTTCGAACAAAAAAAACAAAAGTTTCAAATCAGACTTAACCTTAAATTATAACTTTCTCTCTGATCTTTAATCGTTTTAAATTTTCTTTTTTTTTTTAACTAAAGCTTTTTCTTTTTGTATTTATAATCTATAAGCTTTTCTTTTTTTTTTATGTATACTAACACAAGCCTTTATCGATATAACTAGATTTTTCTAATAATCAAAGAATATATATATTTTTTTTTTTTTTTATAAAACAATACTCAGGTTTCTTTTCCTTCTTCTGGCACTTTAGTATAAGACAAAACTTTTACCTGGCTATACACGGAATACTGAGGATACTTTTGATATGGGGAATATGTTTTCATTCTTTTCTGCAGCCTAGATCTTTTTCCAGACCTTAACACAATTTCTCATCCCTCTTTAGTTGCTCGTATAGCCAGCTAAATCAATTAAAATTTAACACCAAACACATTAGAAACTTTTAACTATTTTTTTTTTCAAAAAAAAACTACAAATTTCATAAAACTTACGTATTTTCCTCCTTTTTTTTTTGTATATAAAAAAAACTTCAATCCTCCGGACTAATAAGTTTTTGGCCTTATCTTTCACCAACCTTTCAAAAATCCTTTATAATGTTTTCCAAAATGTTCACACTTTCTAATTACATAAATGTTTTTAGTTTTCTTTTCTTTTTTTTTAAACTTTTTATTGAAACACACTCAGCTTTTCTTTACAATTGTAAAGATTCAATTGTATATTTGGTATGATACCTTTTTTTATAAATTTATTACTATCATTTATTTAAACAAAATGTTTATTTGTATTTAAAAAAAAAATTTAGTTCCACTGAACACCAAACTGTTCGGCTCTGTTCAGGTTGAAAACTGGCTTATCATTGATTCTAACTTTCTTCCCAATCAGCTCTTAACCCTATAGACTTAGTTTTCTCTTCCAATACTTCGTGGGAATTCTCTCATTTTCTAAACTTATTTGAATACGAGTTTCGCGCCAAACAGCCATCTTTTATTTATAGAAATTAAACTAAACCTTCATGTATCTACGATTTAACTCAATTCAGCCATCTTTTACTTACTTTCTCTACACCCAACTAGTTAATTTCCAAGAACCAACTCTTCTTTCTCTTTTTAATCAGTTACTCTGCCTTAACTTTTTCCAAATCTCTGCATTTAAACAATTCTGTATATGAAAGTATAAAAATAAAATACCTAAAATAAAATTCTATCTAAAAATTGCATCCATATACACTCAAAATTATTATTCCTTTATCCTATTATGTTATCCTTGTCCATAAAGTAACACAAGTTAAAAAAAAACAATAGATTCCCATCAAGAATTTGAAAAGAAATATTCTCTATTTTAAACTGATTTTCTTTTAACGCTTTCAGCAGCCCGTATTAATATCCCTACTATTTTGGTACAACCATGTTATCTATGACCAAAAGGTAAACAGAACACAGCTGTTTATAAAAAAAATCCAATTAAGTTTTTTTAGTTTTACAAGTGAATTTATTTCTGCAGCTATTTGGAATTATTTTTAATTTTAAAAAATATAAAAATAATATTGTATAAAAAATGAAAATTGCTATTGAAGGTTGTGCTCATGGAGAGCTAGAAAAAATTTATGAAACCATAGAAGAATTAGAAAAGCGCGATAAAATTAAAGTTGATTTGTTACTCTGTTGTGGAGATTTCCAAGCCACGAGCAACATGGAAGATCTACAGACAATGGCTGTTTCGCAAAAAATATCAAAATATATGTACATTTTATAAATATTACAGCGGTGAGTTGAAAGCTCCCATGTTGACCATATTTATAGGAGGAAACCACCAGTTTCCGTGTCATTGCAACCTGCTCCTGGAGATACGGGAAAATCTTGTGGTGTAGATTATGAACCTAAAGCATTTGTGGGCGAGCATATCGAGGACAAACCACATACGCAATTTCGTTCGTCTGACCTACGTAAGGTTGTGTATGCTCCCTCTAAAGTGGGTGACCACCCTTCAATTGAAGTAAGTAAAAAAAATTTATTATGTCTTGACAAAGAACTCTATCAACACGGTGAAAATGTATCTGACAACCCATCCGCAACATAACGTAAAAATAGTTAATGTTGACGTACGGTCTATACTAGCAATAAATATGCGGAAATATATTGCAGTATATGTCAAAATGATGTTATCTCTAGTGTGGACCACTCTATTGCTTACATATTTATTGCCGTACATATATGTTGCAATAAGTTTTTGGCAATATTCGGCAACACTTATTGCCAACATATTACGTCAAAATTAGTTGTCATTTTAGTTTGACGTTTATAGAAAAGGAGAAAAGGAAATAATTATAAAATAATTTTTGGAAAAACACTTGTAACAATGTGTACACAGTTTTCTTGTAATTTAACAAACAAGATTCTTTAAAAAAAACTTAATTTTTTTCTTATTATTTATGAATACACAAAATGGCCACGCTCTTAATGTTTTGTTTTTATAACCTTTCTCTTTGAAATTTTCTAAAATATGAGTTACCATAAATACGTGTTCACCACCCTAAACATAAGCTTAGCAATAATAATTTTTTTACTGTTATTCTGCCGACGTATTTCGAATATTGTCAACATATTTATTGCTAGTATAGACCGTACGTGAATGAAATTTACAACTACTCGTAGTACTATCTTATTGTACAACTTCTTTAGATTACCCTTTTTACGCAAAACAATAACAATAAACCCTACCTTGTCAAGCAAGTTACTAATACTAATGTTCTTCTTATAAGAAACAAAAAAAAATCAAAACAAGTAAAACACAAGAAAAAATAATGTCACTAATACTGACACATTCTCATATAACTTTCATATGAAAAAAAATCTTCTACGGAACACATGGTAAGTATTTTCTTCTTTCTTTTACAATATTCTTTTACAGCAGATTTAATAAAATTATTTAATTTATTTCTTTTCAGAATTACAATTTATTAATGGACTAGAGGATTCTGGTGGCCATGGAGTGGGGCGATGGTTAATTATTGTATCGTTCCAATAATTATAACATTTTTACTAATTTTTCTCCTTTTTCTCTTTTCAGCATTTATCTATTTTCAGCGTTTATCAAGTGTGTCTTTGGGAAACCGGGGTTTGACCAGCCTCATGCGCATACGTTTCCCAATCATGCCTAATATGGTTCCACTGCGGTCCGGCCATCCGCATAAGCAAGGTGGACCATAATCTTAAAAATGAAAATGACAAAGGTGGGACTCGGGGAATGAGTATACCCCCTCCCACACCATTAATTCCCAGGTCGTCGCCACGAAAATTTTTTCCGTGCCGCCGCCGATATGTGGCCGCCGCCAAAATGCGTGCCCGCCGCCAGTTATATATTTTTAAATATGTAGAAAAACACCCCGCAACAAAGGGTACAATTTTGACAACGAAACAATCAAGTGGTGAAAACAATTAGTGAAAAAAAAGAAGTAACCAGAAACTGGTTAGAAATATTAATACAAATTACTAATTATAAAAAAATAAAAAAACACATTAAATTAAAAAGCTTAAACTTAAATAAAATTTTTAAGTGTGATTTTTTAAAAAAAAAAAAAAAATAGTTAAGAATTTTTAAGGAAAATTTAAATTATTCAAAGGGAAAAATATCTAACAGAAAATTAATCAACATTGAAGTGTTACAGAAAAAATTGCACAAAGTTTCTGATTAAGCTCTCATGCGTAACTGTATCTTTATTTATTAAAATAACTTAAAGCTACTTAAAAATAGCTGTTCTCAGCATATTCCCACGGTAAAGGTATGTGAGTGTAGACAACCAAAAAAGTATGGTTTTTAGCCAATCACAATTAAGGTTTCAAGTGTTATACAAAAGGTATGACAACGTTGGCTTGTCAAATACACTACACCTACCCTTTTTAGGGGGGAAAAAAAAAGATTGATCAATGGTAATTAATTGATCGATTTTTTTTTTTTTACAATTAATTTTATTTTTATTTATTTTACAATTTATTTTTTTTAAAAAAAAATTAAATATATTTCTTTTATTTTAGTTATCTATTTATTTAAAATTTTTTTTTTTTAATTTCAATGTAAAAATTATAATTTAATTATTATTTTTAATTTTAAGAAGTTTAAAATTTTAAGTATAAGTTGTAATTTTATTAAAAAAAATTTTATTCTAGATTTTATTTTTTTTTAAATAATGTATAAAAATATAATAAAATTTAATTAAATAATTTACAAAATTTAAGATTGAAATTTTCTAAGACGATTTTTATGGACTTTCATAATCTTTGTATCGTCGATTGCTAACAAACATTTGCCATGGTCATCCACTTCTTTGATCTCGAAGGGACCCTTAAATAGTGGTTCTAATTTATGACCGGCATTGTCCTCTAAAAGAACTAGATCTCCAATATTTACGCTTATTGGCCTAGTTGTTCTATCATATCGGATCTTATTAGTCAATTTGGCTTTATCAAGCATCACTGAGGCTCTTTTCCATGCTGTTTGTAGCCTGTACTTCACTTCTTTCTCATATGAATCTACGTTATAAAGTGGACTAATATTATCCGACTTTAAGGCGTCTATGGATAGTGATATTTTACCAAAGACTAGTTCATATGGACAATAATTATGTACTGTTGAAGGTGTTGTATTAAAACAATACGTGAAGTAATGTAACCATTCATCCCAGTCTGTTCTATCAGACGATATGTATGAGCGTATGTACTCATTGAATGTTCTATGGAATCTTTCTATGGTACCTAGGGTTTGATGATGATAGGCAGTTGAAGTGATATAGTCGATATTCAACAATTGACATAATTCCTTTATGGTTTGATTTTTGTATTCGGTTCGCATATCAGAAATCGTTTTTCGCATAGGACAGTAAACCAAAACAAAACCCTCGAAAATCGCTTTGGCGACTGTTCTAGCCGATTTGTCAGGAATTGGTACTGTGACTAAGTATTTGGTCAAGTCACATATTATTGTTATAGCGTATTCATTACCTTTGTTCGATCTCATAAAAGGACCAATTGTATCGATAATGATGGTATCAAATGCACGCGTTGGCGTTTCGATCATCGGTTCTCTTGTTTTCGGTAATGACTTGTTCTTTTGGCACTCTGCACAAGATTTCACATAACGGGTAATGTCCCTCGTCATGTTCTTCCAGTGGTATTTGAATCTTATCTTCCTGAGCATTCTTGTAATGCCAGGGCAGTGTTGCCAGGAGATTTGTTTTTAAATCCCTACGTTAATGAAAATAAATCCCTTTTTTCCCTACAGACAGAAAAAATATTCCCTACATTTTTCCCTACACATTTTTTTTAATAAATGCAAACATTTTATTTTTTAGCAGTAAATTATATTTACTTTTATTATAAATTTGTACAGTAATTCATTCAGGTACAATAGATTTTCATTAAACAAAAATAACAGAACGTTAAAAATAACATAAAAGCTAAAAATATACGGTAAACAAATATCTTTAGTAAAATGCAATCTTGCATTTTTATTGTACTCATGGGCGTTTATTGCCTCATATATCCGGATATTCACCGATTCTGTATTTGGGTTTGTACTGGTCACTTTTTCCAAATTTTTGGAAGACTGAAGTCTTGTAGTTACCTTCAGTATTTTATTATTGTCTGCATTTCTAATGTCTTCGAATTCTAATCGAGACAAAGCATCTGCAGCATGATTTTCTTTTCCCCTGATATACTCCACCGTAAAATCATACTCCTCCAGATCTAATCTCATCCTCGTAAGTTTCGACGATGGATTTTTCATGGAAAATAGATACGTTAAGGGACGGTGATCACTTCGGATCAAAAATTTACGACCATAAATATATGGTCTGAAGTATTTAATTGCCCAATGTATTGCCTCAATTGTAGACTTATTACTTTCGCCCTTTGTGAAGGATCGTAAAGCATAAGCCACATATAGCTGCTTATCAAGTATTGCTGACTTAAAACTACACCGCAAGCGAATTTGCTTGCATCTGTTGTTATGCAGAATTCTTTTTCAAAGTCAGGATACTGCAAAATTGTTGGATTTAATAATTGGTTTTTAAGGTAGTTGAATGCTTTTTCACATTCAGTACTCCAATCGAATGGTATATTTTTCTTACATAACCTTGTTATGTGCCTTGAATGTTCGACAAAATTAGGAATAAATCTTCGATAATAGTTGCAGAAAGCTACGAAGCGTTTAGCTTCATCGCCGTTCCTTGGTGTAGGGTAATTTAAAATTACTAAAAATTTTCCATCATCAGGCAATATGCCCTTATCCATACACTTATGTCCCAAAAATGTGACCTCGTTACAGAAAAAAGAACATTTGTCTGGATGTAATTTTAATTTATATAATTTATATTTTCGACAAGTTTCAAAAACCTTCCTTAAATTTTGCAACATGTGTTGTTCAGAGCAACCAATTACTACTAAATCATCCATATAAAGAAATGCTTGTTCGGATGATAATCCTGAAAAAGCTAGCGACATCATTCGCTGAAACGAGTTTGGAGCAATTTTTATACCGTAGGGTAATCGTTTGAAACGAAACGAACCCTTATCCGTTGAGAAAGATGTTACGCCCCTAGAGCCTTCTTCTAATTCAATTTGATGGAAACCTGACATTAAGTCAAGGCAAGAAAAGAATTTGGCTCTGCCCAATTGATCTAGAATATCGTATATTCTAGGGAGTGGAAATTTGTCTGCTACGAGTTTCTTATTAATTCCTCTGTAGTCAACGACCAATCTCCACCTCTTTTGATCTGTACCAGGTAAAGATTTTTTCGGTACTAATAAAATTGGGCTGTTGTATTCTGATATGGAGGGTTCTACAATGTCAACTTCTATAAGCTTATCAACTTGTGTACGCACCTCTGCTTTGTGAGAGTGTGGTATTCTGTATGATTTCATGTAAACTGGTTCATTATCTTTTAATCTGAGCTTCTGTCTGTAGAAGTTATTGGTTGTCATTTTTTCAGATTCTAATCCAAAAATGTCAACATATTCAGAACATAAGTTCCTCAGATTGGCCTCTGCAAATTCTGAAAAATTTTTCGATAATCTATTTAATTTTTCCTGATCTTTGCGAGGGTCTCTAGTTGGGTGGACAATTTTATAGTCGTTAAGACTTTCTGTTTGAATTTTAAAATTCGAAATAACAATATTTTTATTTGTTGTGTTGACTATCTTGACCAGTGGTCTTGATTTTGAGACAATAGTGCTTGCAATGAGTATTCCATTTTGAAGTATCTGATTTGGAATTAACGCATTTTCCTCGTCAGTTTGAATGTTAACGTGACGGATTACCTCTGATCTTGCAGGTAATGAAATTGAGTTAATCTGTGGGGCGCTACGCATTGCTATTGCGATGTGCTGTGGAAGTTCATTGGATCTCAGGACCAACCAATCTTGGTCATCCTGGTAATCAAGAAGGCACTTATATTTACGCAAAAAATCCATACCAATGATTCCATCAGTGGGAATCGGAAAATCATCCTCAACCACATGAAATGAATGCGGTATAAGGAGTTCTTCAAATTTTAAATCAGTATGAATTTTACCAAGGGTAGTTGTTAATCCTTGGCCAACACCACTTAATTGGGTTGTTGTAGTCTCATCTATATATCCGTTAAGGATTTGTCCGATTTTTAATATAGAAATATCCGCACCCGTGTCAACTAATAGTATTGACCTTCCATCATTTAAAGATGTTCTACAGGGAAGAAAGCTATAGAGATTTAAATTTATGTTATAGATTCTGTGTTCTAATTCAGGGGTACTAACTCGTTTCCTGAAACATTTTCGGTAACGTGGCGTACGTTGTTGCGGTTTCCGCTATTATTTGGACGGTTACGTCCGCGGTTGCCATTTCCATTGTAATTATTATTGTTATTATAATTGTTGCTGCCATTATTATTATTATTACGGCTGTTCCCACGATAATTGTTATTTCGATTACGTGAGTTAGTGTTATTCGACCAACCTCGCTTATTATTGCGATTACGGTTCTGTGTTCCATTCTTCGTGAAAAGAACGGAGTTTTGCTGCCCTTAAGCCTCCGTGCAGCTATTTATGAACTTCGCCGTCACTTCGTTCATATTTGAAAAGGTTCCTGATTCGATGACCTGATTCTCGTCTCACTAATAATCATCAGTTGGCGGAAGGAATTTGAAAGCGGAACAATCCATGAGAGAGTGGTCTACGACCCTGCTCTTGTTAACGCTTGGACTAGCCAAGATTTAAATATAGAATCCAATAAACCGGAGATCAATACCGCGAAAACCACGTCAAACATAAATAGTGGTGGCATAGCGGATAGTATAGAGGATATAATGCCTCAATCGATCACGGAATTTCTCGGCTTAGCGTCGAAACTGTTACTAGATTTCGATGGAAGGCCAGAAAACTTACAAAGTTTCCTAGATGCACTGACCCTTCTGGACTCCGTAAAGGATGTCCATGAAGCAGTGGCAGTGAACTTGGTAAAGACCAAATTGAACGGCTCAGCCCGGAATTTAATTTCGGATGATACCACTATTGGTGCGGTAATGGCTAAATTGAAACAGACCGTCAAAGGTGAGTCAGTTGAGGTCATATCGGCCAAGCTCATGAATGTCCGTCAGGGTGGCAAAAACGCCAATACCTACGTGGCAGAAATAGACTCTTTGACCAAATCGTTAGAGAGTGCCTATATAACGGATGGCCTCCCGCAACAACTAGCCCAGAGGTATTCGACTGTATTTGAGTGTAGACAACCAAAAAAGTATGATTTTTAGCCAATCACAATTAAGGTTTCAAGTGTCATACAAAAGGTATGACAACGTTGGCTTGTCATACAAAAGGTATGACAACGATGGCTTGTCAAATACACTACAACGTTTAGAAAAACCAATGGAAAAAAACAAGACTAAAATTTTTTATGCTCGGAAAGGAAAATTTTGTTAAAATAATAAAACAAAATAACAAGTGGAAAAAAATCAAAAGTGAAACAAAAACAATAATACATGTAATAAAAAAACATACAATGCAAAACTAAAAACAAAGAGAAAAAAACTAAATAGACAAGAATGAAGAGAAAAATTAATACAAACAAGCAAATTGCAGTGTTGCCAGTTTTTGGGGCATAAAATCGTCAACTTTTCTATAAATATCATCAAAATCACCGTAATTTTTTTTTTAATAATCATCAAAATTTAAAGAATAACTACAAATAATTGAAACTAATGGTAAAAAGAAAAACAACTATATAAAAGCGTAAACAACAAAAATCAACGTCAGCAACATAAATTCATCTGCCACAATGACAACTGCAAGTAAAAGCAAGAGCAACAAAATCATCAGTAAAACAACATCAACAGCATTTTCAATTACAACCACAGCGACGGCGGCTAAGCGTAATTATGAAAAAATCAGTATATATGAAAAAACAATTGTAACCTTTTCGGTATTTATTAATGAATATAATTATATATTATATTAAAATTATTATTATGTAATTATTATTAAGTACTATTGTTAAACATTAGTATTACATTTATACTTACTAACACACTAACATTGGAACCTTAATTAATACTTACATTTATACTACATTAATACTTACATTTACTCTACATTTGTAATTACTTTTGTACATATCCTAAACTATTTTCTTATAATAAGAGGGAAGTTTATAGGAGAAGTTTTCTTTTAGTTCTAAAGGGAAAATTAAGTGAAAAAAATTTAAATTTTGGACTAAGAAAATAATAATAGATCGGTTAAATTTACATTAATTGCTTACATTTTTCTTTTAAGCTATACTCTACTGTTAAGATAATGTCTCAAGAACTGAAGTCGGAAATTACAATTTCATTAAAGCGAAAATAAACCGAATAAAAATTTAAAATTCTGATGTCGAAATTTGATTTAAAAATCTTTAATGAATTAATCAAAAAAAAATTTAAAATAAAAAAACGAATTTTACAAAATCGTCCACTTTCGACAAAAGTAAAAAAGATTAATGAATATGTAGAATTGCTTATTGAAAATTATAATGCTATTTTATTATATAAAGAAGAACCATCAATTGCTACGGAAACTAACATATGCGACAGAAAATCACATTGCAGGAAACTTTTAGTCAGATGCTTTGGTAAGTTAGATTGCAAGATTAAGGTGCCTCACGATATAAGGCTATTTGAATTAGTTGATAAAGAAATTTTAACTGAATCCGAGTCTGATTCCGAAAATAGCGAATTAGGTAATGAAAGTCACACCAGCAGAGAAGAACAATCGGCAAATATAAAACGGGATAATACGATCAGCATTGATACGGAAGTCGAATCTGAAACAAAGATGGCTACTTTAGAGCAGAAAAAGTCCTTTATTGGCATGTGTGCTAATTAATATATGATATATGATTAATAATAAAATTATGATGGCAATCCACTTTCATTACAGTCATTTTTGGATAAGATCGATTTAATTCAAGACTTAACAGATGAAAATTTAACAGTTACTTTTATATCTTTTGTTAAATCTAAGATAGAAGGCAAAGCACGCAAAGCTTTACCTGATAATGTAAGCACGATTGATCAGATAAAAATAGCTTTAAAAATAGGATAAAACCTGACAATTCGAAGGTAGTTGTAGGGAAAATTGCAGCCCTACAAGTTAGAAATAATAATTATGCAGATTTTGCAAAGCAGACCGAGGAGCTTGCTGATGCTCTTGAAAGATCACTTATGCCCAGTTTTTAACTTCGTATTTAAATATGCAATTAGTTAATTGCCATTTAAATTTAAGTTGTATTTAAATACAGTTTCAGTTTTTCAGTCTTAAATGATAATTGTTATTAATTTGCGACAAAAGTATGGTAGCATCATGAAATGTCAGAAAATTAATGATCATTATTAAGAAAACAGCTGTTTAAAGAATAGAAAAAAAACAGAAAATATAAAATGTAGAAATAAAAAATAAATAAATATATATATATATAAATCGAAATATAAATATAAATTATAATTAAATTAATAAAATAAAAATGAAGAGAAGAGAAGAGAAGAGAAGTGACAATTTCATCCGAAGTTGAATTTTTATTGGCTGCTGTAATTTAATTTATTTTTTATTGTTTGTATTACTACGCGAAAAAAAACAAACTGTCAAAATCATATGTTACACTTGTACAATTTAAATGGACTTTAAATGCCCAAGATTGGTCACTTAAATGTGATTTAAATTTGAAGTTAAAAACTGACGTTTGTATTTAAATAGAACTTAAAGTCCAAATGGCATTTAAATACGAAGTGAAAAACTGGGCATTATAATCGAAGGCATGACAAAGGCCAAGGCACATGAAATGGCAATAGAGCAAACTGTAGGTGTTTGTCGATTGAATGCTAGATCAGATCTAGTTAAGTCAATTCTCGCTTCAACATCATTTGCTGACCCAAAGGATGTCGTAGCTAAATTAGTCGGGGGAACAGACAAACGAATCTAAGGAGAAACAGGTGTTAGCATTTCAATCTCGTGGCAATAATTTTAACAACTTTTCGAATAGAAATAATTTTAATCGTTTTAATAATAATAATAATCGTGGAAGTAATTTTTATCGCGGTAATAACTACAATCGTGGCAGATCAAGAGGTTTTATTCCCAACCGTGGTTGTAATTTTAATCGAAATGGAAATAATAATTTCAATCGTGGTAATTATCGCTTTAATAACAACAATAATCGAAATAGTTCAAGTAACCGACACGCAAGGGCTCTGACTTTAAACGCGGAGGCCCCTCAACAGGAAATGTTGGGGGAAGAGAATCAAAATTAGTAACTGAAAACCAAGGTAGATCGACGAGGGCTATTTACAATTTAAACTTAAATTACGCAGACTTCATTAATTTAAATTGCACAGATACGAATAAATCATGCAATTTTTTAGTCGATTCTCAGGCAGATATTTCATTGGTGAAGATTTCTTGTGTAACATCTAATAGTATATTTAACGAAAGCGAAACGGTAACTATTACGGGGATAACAACACAATTTATTCCGACATTAGGTACAATTCAAACAAATTTAATAATTCAGGATTATTTAATTCCACAAACTTTTCATATTGTTAATGATAATTTTAATATTCCGTCAGACGGCATACTTGGTAAAGACTTTTTAAAAACAAATAAATGCTAAATTAATTATGAAAATATGTCAGTTTCCTTTTGGTATCGCAATGATAAGCTTAAAATTCCTATCGTACATGGTACAACTAATGACAACTGCATAGTTTCCACCTCGATGCGAAGTTTTAGAATTTTTAAATTGAGCCAGTGTTTGTTGATTCGCAAGAGGTTTGCGAAGGCGTGTTTATTGGCAAATGCATTGTCAATTTAAGTGCACCAGTTTTACGGGTAATAAATACAACAAACGAAATCAAGTGTATAAGAAATTTTGATATTAAATCTGAAAAACTTAACAATTTTAGGGTTTACTCGATTAATAAAGTTGATTCTGAAAATAATCGCATTGAAAATCTTAAGAGTATATTGGAAAAAGCAAATGCCAATCGATGTAAAGAACGAACTATTACCGTTATGCGAACAATACGCAGATATTTTTGCTTTGAAAACCGATAAAATGACAGTTAACAATTTTTATGAACAAAAATTAAGATTAAATGATTTTTCTCCTGTTTACATAAAAAACTACCGTCTGCCCCATTCTCAAAAGCGCGAAATTAATGAACAAGTTGAAAATTTGTTGAAAGTCAATCCAATTATAACAGTCCTTTGATTTTAGTATCAAAAAAGAGTATAGATGGCCAGAAAACCTATAGAATGTGCGTTGATTTCAGAGCAGTGAATAAAAATTTGATAGCGGATAAATTTCCACTACCACGTATCGATGATATTTTAGATAATCTCGGTCGAGCTAAACATTTTTCAATATTAGATTTATTTTCTGGTTTTCATCAAATACCTTTACACCCTGATTCAAGGGATATAAATTCATTTAGTACAGACCGTGGTTCATTTCGATACAAGGTTTTACCTTTTGGTTTAAACATTGCGCCAAATTCGTTTTCACGAATGATGTCAATCGCTTTTTCAGGTCTTTCACCGGACCAAGCATTTTTATATGTCGATGACATTATCGTGATTGGTTGTAGTAAGCAACATCATCTTAAAAATTTATCAAGCGTTTTAATATTTTCCGAAAATACAATTTAAAAATCAATCCATATAAAAGCAACTTTTTCAGACCAGAAGTTACTTTTCTTGGTCACAAATGCACTTCGAAAGGTCTTTTACCAGATGACTCGAAGATTAAAACAATCAAAAATTATCCAATACCGAATGATAAAGACTCAGTTAAGAGATTTGTAGCATTTGCAATTTATTATGTCTAGGCAAAATAAGGTAAAACAAGGCAATGTAGGCACAATTGAGAAAAACGACAGTTTGAATAGAATACCAGTTTATGACAAGTCTTCTTATGAGTTTAGCAACAAGATACCTAAAATCAGATCCGAAATTTTATATACAAATAACAAATTGAAACAATTGTGCATAAATATTTACAGAAAATTTAAAATTATCCTATTTTTGAATATTACGATTGATAACGAAACATTGATTTTAGATGATATGCTTTTGAGGCTACAAAAGGAAGCCGTCAATCAGAATATTTTTACAATAGAATGGCGAACGGATGATATTTTTTTTTCAATTTGTACTATACAGAAATTAAAAGACCATGGCATGAGAATATTGAATAAATTAGAAATTATATTAACTGATCCAATAGTGACAGTAATTGTCACCAAACCCTGGACAGAACGTACCGGAAGAAGCCATCCTTGTCCGACTAGCTCACGGACGACAGGGGGGGTATGACCCGCTACTTCCGGTCGAGGGCCGAACAATAAAATTTATACAAAAAAACTTCATAAAACTAAACTCAAAAAAAACACAACTCAAAATCAACAACAAAACAAAATTAACCACGAAATATTACTTAAAAATTTCCATTAATTTATGTCCCTAAACAAAAAAACTATATTTTCTAACAAAACGGACTGAAAAAAAAATTACAATAAATTGAACTACAATACAAAAAAACGAGGACAAAAGATGTAAGATGTCCCCCCTAGCTTGCCCACCCTACCATGGTAATCTACACTTAACATTTAAAAGATTACCCCACAAACACTGCACTAGTCACTTTAACACATACTTACGTTAACACACCAATTTTTAATCTTTAGCCGCACATTTTTCCTAACTATTCATCCAAATGAAAACATGTATTTAATTTGAATTTTTTTCTATTTAATAAAAAATTAATATAAAACTTTTATTTTGATTTAAAAACTTATTTTCTAACAAAAATTGGACGAAGTAAGTATATATAATAGACTTAATTTCTCAAAAAAACTTATTAAAACAATTAACAAAAAAACAATACTCCCAAAAATACACCTAAACAGTATCTAATCCAATTAGGGGTTCCACAATAACAAAAAAAACTAATACCTAACTTGAGAGAGCTCTCTAAAGCAGTTTCACGGGTCACACAAAAAAAATACCCACACTAAATTTAATCACGACACTTTCTTCCAATGTAGTTCTGGGCTCACATTAATTTCACTCACTAAATTTATTAAAACTAAAACTATCAACTAAACGTCTATCTTATTTTTTTTCTTTTTATATTTAACTGAATTATTTTAATTTATGGGGTTTAATACCCAGCCACACAACAAAAAACTACGATTTATTTAAATCTTATGTTTTTTTTTTTTTGTTTTGAACAAAAATAATTTTTTTGTTTTGAACAAAAATAATTTTTTTGTTTTTGTAAGAAATTATTAACTTCCTTTTTTTTCTTTTAATTTTCAAAAACACACGATTTTTTGTTCTACCGGAACGGACTCACCAATACTTTTTCTCTTTATTGAGTTTTAGCCTTTGGCCGTTTTAAGATGGCCGTTGATTTGAAGCTGGCAGGAACACGGCACAGTTTTGTGGATTTATCCAGTTTTTATATCCAAAACAAAGTTATCGGGATAACTTTCCAAAACAAATATATTAATTGGGGTAACTTCCAAAAAAACGTTGTGGACTACAGTCCCAGGGATCACAGGAGCCTTTTGGTCTTCCTGGTATTTCCCAATAACAAGACTGTAGCCCCACTCTCCAATAAAAAATGAATAATCTCGTCCCGGGCACTTTCAGAAACTATGGTGAATCTGTTTGGATAAAACCATCAAAAAAAAGTTGATCCAAACAATAACAAAAATTCACTATATTTTCTAAACTTACCTTCTACGGCTTGGTAGTATGCAAAAAAAAAAAACACAAACAAAAATAAACTTTGTATCACTTTGCACTGAAGTAAGTTACACGGCACTTCTTTACTTCCTGCCTTTACGGACGTTGCTTTCGTAATAACCATTTAAATTTTTCACTTGTACCAACAAGCCGTAGTTTAAACAACTATCCACAAAACCGCCATTTCCGTTCTGTCCTCTTCTTTTCAACGCCCACTTAAACATTGGCAACATCCCTCCCACTCTAACTATTTAAATTAAAAAACAAAAAAAATACGCGGCACCCAAGCTTCGTTAATTTTTTTCAAAATAATTGCCATTTCTTTCATTCTATTTACATTTAAATTATTGTTCTACTTCATGGAAACAGCTGATTGGCTTGTATGTGAAGTTAACAACCTTTTTTTTTTTTTTTTTAAAGAAATGAACAAAACATTACAACACCGCTACAAATCTTTCGATTTTCCAAGCCTGTCGTCCGAAAAGTGAAAGAGCGGTACCTTTAGCGATTCAGAAGCCCAACGTAGGCAAACGCCCACACCCTGAGAACTGAAGTACCATGCTCACCGACATGAACAGCCGGGCACTACATTCCCAAATCAATTCAAGACCTGAAAACCCTAAAATCGTTGACCAAATATAATTTCTCAGATCTGGCATCCCCAAATCTTTTAAGTATCTAACAACCTAAACTTGGCAGCACTTTTAATTTCATTCACAATAGTTAACAAAATCAGTCTGGCCTCATCGTTGCTATCAATTCATTGACAACGCTGTGGAATACTATTTCCGCAAAAAAACTTACAACGCGTGTAGTGCAAATTATAAAAAAAATTAATAATGAAAAATAAAAAGTGAATAATGTGAAATAAAAATGAAGGACTACATCAGCGAGAAAAAAAAATAGTGAATATGAAAAACAAATAGTGAATATTAAAAAAATTAAGTGAATATTAAAAAAATAAGTGAATCAAATAAAAAAAAAAGAATTGGTAGATTAGTACCACCAGCAGAGAAGCAAGCCGATTGAAGAAATCAGGCGGTGGTTGATTTTCTGGTGCCGATTTTTTCCGGGCTTAAAAAAAATTACTCAAATGAATAAAAAAAATACAAAAATTAAAAGATATATAAAAATCAATAAAAAAAAAAAATCACAAAAATCAAAAATTAAAAAAAAATTTAAAAAAAAAAAAACACTGAAGTTTTAAAAAAAATGTTACTCAAATTAAAAAAAAAATATATAATTACCAAAAAAATCTCAAATTAAAAAGAAAAACAAAAATTAAAAAAAAAAAAAAAATATATATTAATTAAAAAAAAATCAAAAAATCAAAAAACAAAAGAATTTAAAAAAAATCACTCAAATTTAAATTAAAAAAAAATATACTCTAATTAAAAAAAATGGCTAAAGTGCAGTTTACGGGGTTTTGGAAATCAAAAAAAAAAAAATACATGGTCCTCTCCAGAATGAAAAAAGAAAATTTTTTTCTATCTTCGGTTAAGGGGGCTGACGCCCCTGGGGCCCTCTAGGGCCAAAAAACCGGTATTCGTAGTAACATATAAGTGGGGGTACTCTAATGAAAGGAAATTTCATCTGGATTTCAAAAATGATTTTTTTTTGGATCCATGATACGAAGCGCCCTCTACAATCGTTTTATGGCGCCTGGCCCCCCTGGGTTAAAAAAACGGAAACGGGTTTTTTGGAAAACTTTGCTTAGCAAGGCACTTCCTACGCATACCGGGGCGAAGCCTCAGCGAAGCCGAGAATTGGACTGATGGGAGTAAAAAAACCCCTAAGCCCGGCCGAAGGCCGGTTACGCAGAAAAACTTTGCTTAGTAAAGCCACTTCCTACGCATCCCGGGGCGAAGCCTCAGCGAAGCCGAGAATTGGACTGATGGGAGTAAAAAAAAACCCCTAAGCCCGGCCGTAGGCCGGTTACGCAGAAAAACTTTGCTAAGCAAAGCAACTTCCTATTACTATTGGTCGAATAATGGCTTTTATTAGGAATTGGTGTTATCGGTTCAAAAATAAAAATCATTTTTGAAATCGTGAGACAATTTCTTTTATTTGAGTACCGTTTTGTTTAATTTTATTTTTGACTTTTTTCGTATATTACTATTGGTCGAATAATGGCTCTAATTTGGAATAGGTGTTATGGATCCGAAAAAAAATATCATTTTTGAAATCGTGAGACAATTTCCTTTAATTTGAGTACCCATACGACCCTGTTACTATGGCCCCCTGTTTTTTTGCCTCCCACGGGCCTCCCGGGGCCGAGCCCCTCCCAAAAATAATTTCGGTTTTTTTTTTTTTTTATTCTGGAGGGGGTCATGTATTTTTTTTTTTTGATTTCCAAAACCCCGTAAACTGCACTTTTGCCAAAAAAAATACTCAAATAAAAAAAAATACTCAAAAATTAAAAAAAAATTTAAAAGAAAACCAAAAGTTTACAAAAAACTGAATTAAAAAAATTTCAAATAATAATTTTTTTTTTTTTTCGCAGAATATCTGCCGCAGTGGATGGGGAAAAACAAATTGTTACGGTTGGCCAATTTTGATTGCGGATTGGCCAAAGGAAAAATAAGCTGACGATACACCATAACCAAAATTATCAGAGATACGAGACGGTCGTCGCCCAGACGTTGCGTGGCCGCCGTTAAAACTTAGCTTGGTAGTTTAACCGCCAGCAAAATAAATAAAAGGTAAGTATTATACTATTAATTTTCAATTATATACCCATCAGACAGAGCCTCAAAAGTATTTAAATTTAATTGAATTATTTGAATTGTTTAGTGACTACAAAAATTTTCTATTAATAAAAGTAGAGTCTAAAAAAATTTTAAAAAAACAATCCTTTTCTATAAAAGTTTCTGATAAAAAAAACAACAATAAAACAAAACAAAATCCCTAAATTCACCACACAGATCTTTAACTGAATGCAATTATTAATTGCAGGTTATTTTCAATATTTTTGTTTTAAATTTCGAATGAACCACACGTTCACCGATAAACGAGTGCACTTGCGTGCTAGCAACACAACTTCACATCCATAGTTAAAAAAATTAAAACGGTCGTACATTCACGGAATTACAGACTCATAACAATCGAATATTAGTATAATATTCATTGATGAATCTGTAATAAATGAATAGTACAACCAATAAATCTTAGACCATGGTAGAAGAATTATGGTTGCCTTATATTTTCGTCTATACATAAAGTATAGAAAAAAATATATATCCTTTTTCGAAAAAATTACAATTTGCATTTTTTTTTTAAATGCCAATTTTTTTTTTTTTTTTTTTTTTTTTTTTAATTATAATAATAATTTTAGCCATTAAATATCAATATCACTTTAAACTTAAATGAAATAGAGTATGAACTCTATCATAACTAAACCATACCTGTGTGGTGTAATGTTGATTAAAAAAAACTAAACACCAATACCTAAAAGAAACTATTCTAAACAAATCCTCTAGCCTAATTCAATGAAACTAGCAACGATTTAACCAAACTTTTCTGATAATGTCAAACTAATGAAACAAATTTTAAAACTTTCTGTTCCAGATTTAAATGAAATGACCAAGGTATTTATGGAGCATCGAAATATGTTGAGAGAATGTTGAATACTTTAAGATGATGAACATTCCAAGGTGAATAACCAACACTTCACACAGTTAGTCGTTTGTTAGCAGCATACAATTGACATGAAATGAACAGGAATCTCTATTGGTGCCTGATCAAAGAAAAATTTGGAAATTATTTTTCTCTATGGATGTTGGCATAAATTCGGTTTACGGACACCTCACCAAAATAAATGAAATTTTGTCCTTTAATAGAAGAGACCACGCTGAGTCGAAATAAAAAAAAAAATTTGCGTCGCTCACGCCCCCTTTTCAGTGGGCGGGGCTCCAAAGTTTGAAATGAAATTGCAAATAACTTCAAAACTACTTGTCCGATCTTAACAAAATTGGCGTCGTTGGAAAGGTCTCGAAAATATCTTTCCAATGAGGTATATAATGTCCCAAAATATTAACCCCTTGCTGCCCAAATAAAGCATTTTTGTTTTGTTTTTATGATTTTTTTTTTTTTAACGCTCTTTTTGTTAAATAACGCCTATATAAGTACATAAAAAGTGTATAAAAAGGGAAAGTCTGTTTTATAAGCTTTCATAAAAGGAGCAATAAGACCCCATAGGTCTTGAAATGAAGTAGTTATTAAGGGTTAAAGTTGACCATTAATAGGCAAAACTATGATTTTTGCAAGATTTTGAAAATTAGATTTTGTTGTATGGTATGGTTTAAGATTTTGTATGCAAAAGAAAACTTGTAAATATGCCAAAATTTCTGCGGCCCGGGGCGAAGCCTCAGCGAAGCCGGTGGGAGGACTGGTGGGAGGAGAAAATCCCTAAGCCCGGCCGAAGGCCGGCTATGCAGAACAACTTTATTCTACAAACATAGTTTAACATAGCCCACACTTGAATAAATTACAAAAAAAAGCTTGTGTTATTTATACAAAACTTGTATAAACCGGAAATTAGAAAATTAGATTTTGTTGTATGGTATGGTTTAAGATTTTGTATACAAAAGGAAACTTGTAAATATGCCAAAACTTCTGCGGCCCGGGGCGAAGCCTCAGCGAAGCCGGTGGGAGGACTGGTGGGAGGAGAAAACCCCTAAGCCCGGCCGAAGGCCGGTTACGCAGAAAAACTATTTTGCAAATACCCATATATGGTCACGTCGATATATGGTTCAAAATTTGAAAAAGGGTGTGTAAAAAAAATCATTATGCTTTTTTTGGGCAGTAAAGGGTTAATATTTTAGGACATTATATACACCATTGGAAAGATATTTTTGAGATCTTTCCGCCTGAGAAATATGGTCACGTCGATATATGGCTCAAATTTCGAAAAAAGGACGTTTAAAAAAAAAAAAAATATAAAAAAAACAAAAATTGTTTTATTTGGGCAGCAAAGGGTTAATATTTTAGGACATTTTATACTCCATTGGAAAGATATTTTCAAGACCTTTCCAACGACGCCAGTTTTGTTAAGATCAGATAATTAGTTTTGAAGTTATTTCGGATTTCATTTCAAACTTTGGAGCCCCGCCCACTGAAAAGGGGGCGTGAGCGACGCAAAAAAATTTTTTTTTTGGACTCTGTGGGGTCAAATGTTTAAGGTCAAAAAATTTCAAAAAATTCTGAGAGGTGTCGGTAAACTGAATTTGTTCCTGGATGTTTTACGGGAAGTACTTTTATATTACATTTAAGAGAATATGGTACTTTGTGAAAATTTTGTTTTCTAATTTATCTTTTTCAGGTTTTAAATATCACAGCATTGGACTTAGGTTTCTATAAAACTAAAAATATCACAGCTGTACTTAAAGCAAGGACAACACAAGTTAATAAATAATCTGAATAATAATTTAAAAAAAACGGGACAACACTAACAGGCAACATAAAGAAATTTGTATAAATTATTGCACTGGATTGGTAAGTATTGCACTATCCCTTAAAACTACTATCACAGATTATTGTTTGATATCTTTGGCATGAAAATTGCCAAGACTTTTTCCTTGAAGTGTTTCCACTTCATACATATTATTACCTATTGCTTTAAGTATTCTGCATTTTTTAAATTTTGGTGCAAATTTTGCGTTAAAATTTTTCTTAAAATCACTTTGAACATAGTTTCTAAGAAACACTTCTTGTTCTACTGTGAATTTAATATCCCTACTTCTCTTATTATATTGTTTTTCATTTTTCTCATATGCTTTATGTAAGTTTTCTTTTATGGCTTCTCTAATAATTTGTATATTGTCCTTTCTTTCCAGGATTTCAAATTCATTTCCGCTCAAAGATTTTAACTTCTTCGCCAGAGCATAATCTGTACCACTAATGAACATTTGTTGGCCAAAAAGTGCCATATAAGGACTGGTTCCTATCGACTCATGTATGGCAGAACGCTGAGCACACTCGATCTCATCTATATGGATATCCCAGTCTCTATGATCACCTTCTAAATATGCTCTGATGCCTGCTAAAACGGATTGATTTACCCTTTCTGAAGCATTTGATTGGGGTGCATACACAGCTGTTCTGATGTGGTTTATTTTAAAACTTTTTACCATTTGTTGAAATTCTTGCGAGACGAATTGTTTTCCATTATCTGAATGGATTATCTCTGGCGTCCCAAACGTATGAAAAATATAGCGCACTAAATAATCTATCACCCCTTTTGACGTTGCCTCTTTCATTGGCTTCAAAAAAACAAATTTGGAAAAATGATCCGAGACTACAAAAACATAAGCGTTGCCACATTTTGAACGGGGGTATTTACCTAAGAAGTCTATGTTAAGCTTTTGAAATGGCCGGTAAGTAATTACTTCATCTCCTATTTTTGGTCTCATTTCATAATTAGGTGGTTTTGACTCTTTACAGATGCAGCAATTTCTTACGTAATTTTTTACATGTATAACCATTTTTGGCCAATAATAAAATTACCTAAGTCGATGTAAAGTTTTATTGATACCGCCATGAGAAGCTGTTTCAGAATCATGAGCTTTTGATATTAACGTGGAAATTAAATTTTCGGGGGACCCATAACTTCCATTCTAAGCCACTGTCATCTCTGAAAAATGACGTCTTTTTGAAAACCATGCCGTCTTCTACTTTCAAATCAGGTAATCTAATTTTATTTTCCTCAACAGTACGTATTATTTCCTGATATTCCGGGGATTCAAACTCAGTCGTTTCAAAATCAAACAAACTAATTTCCTCAACGTCAAAATCCTCTACGGATCTAGAAAGCATATCGGCCACTATGTTCTCTGAGCCTTTGCGGTGCTCAATTTTGAAATTGAATGTTTGGAGCTGCAATGACCATCGAGCTAAACGACCACTTAAATCTTTTAAATTCATTAGCCACTTTAAGCTGGCGTGATCGGTTACAATCGTGAATTCCATTAGCTCGATATATGGTCTAAAACGTTTCACTGCAAGTACAGCAGCCAAGCATTCTTTTTCAGTCACAGTATAATTTAGCTGTGCACCATTCAACTTTTGTGAGAAAAAGGCAATTGGTCGATCGTTTTTCTCATCATCCTTTTGAAAAAGGACGGCACCAATTCCTACTTGTGAGGCATCACATTGAATAAAAAATGGCCGTTTAAAGTCGGGATGAACTAATACCGGTGCCGTTGTTAAGGCTCGTTTTAATTCACTAAATGCTTTATTAGCTTCATCTGACATTATAAATTTTGATCCCTTTTTGAGAGTATCGCTCAAAGGTGCTGCTATTACGGCAAAATCTTTTATAAAGCGGCGATACCAGCCCGCTGTACCTAAAAAGCTCCTAACCTGCCTTGGGGTTTTCGGTATCGGAATCTTTTCTATGGCCTCAATTTTACTAGGGTCTGTCCTAAGTTGACCACCTCCTATTACAAAACCTAAATATTTTAATTCCTTAAAACAAAAAACGCTCTTTTTCATTCCTATAGTTAGGTTAGCCTTTGACAAACAACTTGCCACCTCACGCAAAAGAGACAAATGTGTATCGAAATCTTTTGAAATCACCAGCAAATCATCGAGATATATAAAGACGTTGTTTTTAAGTTTTTGCGGGATAACCTTATCCATTAATCGGCAAAGTCTTTGAGCCGCATTACATAAGCCGAATGGCATTACCTTATATTGGTAATGTGGCCTTCCTGGTATGGTAAAAGCTGTGAACTCGCGACATTTTGGCTCAAGGTCAATTTGCCAAAAGGCGTATTTGAGATCCACGCTGCTTATGTAAATTGTCTCATCAATTCTGCTAAGAATGCCCTCGATGTTCTGAATTGGATAAGCATCTTTAATAGTTAAATCATTTAACTTTCTGGCGTCTAAGCACAGGCGATTTTTGCCTGGTTTCATCACAAGAGTGACCCTACTGTTCCAGGGGCTTTCGCTTTCCTCGATCACTCCTAATTTCAACATATTGTCAACTTCCTCGTAAAGCAGTTCTTGAACTTTTGGCGAAACAGGATAATGCCTTTCTTTATACGGGACAGAATCAGGGACTAATTGAATATTATGTTTTTCAAGGTGAGTTTTACCTAAGCCATCTGTTTCAAACGTTTTAAATAACTTTTTTACTTTTTCCAGCTCTTGTTCTTGTTGTTTTGTTAGTACGTGTGGTTCTGGGTTTTGATTTTGTGAAGGCTTTAAACTTTGAATTTATTTTGTCACGTCGATTTCATCAACATTTAAAACATCTGGTGCTAAATTAAAAATTCTCCAAAAATCAATACCCAGGTACACGCTTTGCTCTAAAGATGGGCATAAATAAAACTTAATTTTATGCTCCACATCACGGTATTTTACGGGGAGTGTTATTTTGCCACAAATTCGGTGAGCATTACCTGATGCTGTTTTTACATTTGACCTATATCTATTTGCTGTAACACCTAAATCTTCTAAAAGTTTATCGCAATCTCTACCAAGCACACTAACTGATGCGCCGGTGTCTAATAAACCTTTGATTGGTTTATCTTTTAAAAAGATGTCAGCAAACACTCTTGGGTCACCATTTGACATAGCCTCTGCAGCTGCTATTGCCTCTACCGATGCTATGACCATATCCCTAATTGCTTTTCGATTATTATAACGATTTCTGGCTTTTCTAACTTTGGCTGTGATATAATCTGGCATTTCAGAATCAAAATCTGAGAAAATACGGTTTCTTACTTTTATATAGTTTTGTAAACGTTCTTCGTACGATTTATAATGTCTAGATCTAATATTGGGTGACGTATCTGAATTATTTGATTTTATATTGCTATTAACATTTTCATTTTCTTTAAGGTTTGAAGAACTTTCTACTCTTCTGGTTCCGCGGACGTCTGGGTAGAGCGTGACTCGCCCGCTTTCGCCATGCTCCTTTTGCGGTTTTCCTGCTTATTACAGTTTGGGCATTTGGGAGTCACAGTACGCTCTAACCCACATTTAAAACAAAATATATTTTGTACCTCTGAGTCACAATCCATATATGTATGTCCAACACGTTTGCAGTTCCAGCATTTAAGTTCTCTCTTCTCATTCTGTCTAAATGCTTCAACTGCAAAAGAACTTTGATGCTCATCGTAAAATCCAGTTTGTTCATCATCCTCATAGATTTCATTTACTCTTGGACGCTGTGAAAAACGCATTGAAGTGGCAGAAGGTGTTGTGAATCTAACATCACGCTTTGGGAATCGCTTCTCAATCTCTTTGCATTCTTCTCTCAATTGTTCGATGTTATAAATGGCCATGGGATAAACTAATCTGGCTATATTATCTCTAACGTTCCGTTTTAATACCTTTATCATTTCGTATTCTGGGATTGGAACACGAAGTTTAGAACGAAGTACTAACATTGAGTGAAAATAGCTGTCTAATGGTTCATTTGCCTGTTGACGTTTTTCGACTATTTCCTGCATAATTTCAAAATCACTTCGATTTGATTGAAATTGTTTCAACAAACTAAAACGCAGAGCGGGCCAATCTGTTATACCATTATGTGTTTTTAAGTACAACCAAAACCATTCTTTGGCATGGCCTTTTAAAAGTCTATGGAAGTCACGAAGAACTTCCTCCCAAGGTATAGCATATTGTGCCTGCAAAAGTTCTACACGGAAAACAAAATCTTCAATAGAAATGGTACCAGAGCCTTCATAGAAAATATCCCATTTATCGATTCTAATTTTACCCTCTACTGGTCTAACATTAAAATGTTTCTCATAAGTGGAGAATAATGGTGCATTGGATAAAATGTTTGAAAATCGCTGACCTTCATCAGGACCTCTGTTTCGGTGAGTATATGAAGTTGGTCTATCTGGTAAATTATCTGAATTAAATTGTTTTTCAGAATTTTCAAAACTACGTTGTCTTGGATGATTCGACATTTCAACTCTTTGCATTGGTTCCTTTCCTGAATCGTACCCTCTTTCCCTACCGGACAAACTACTATTATTGGAAAGAGAATCAAAAGGATTTGCAGTTGTGTTTTGGTTGTTCTTCAAAGGTTGTATCACTTTCATTTATCTGACTCATCATTTCCTTAAACCCTTCTTTCATCATTCTAGACATTTCTGCCTTTAATGATCTTCTAATTTCATTTTCGATTGTTGATTCTAAATTCATGGCCCCCTGTTCGCTAACATTTTCTTCTTCAAAAACGTTTATGAGATTACCGCCGCATTTGGTCCAGGTGTTTTCGGTATAGCACCTGATCCTGTACCAGAATTGGTATCTCTATTATTTAAATTTGATGGCATTTGCCTTCTAATAGAATGTGATAAATCTCTAACAGTGGGGTCTTGAAATATACCTGTACCCTGAGGTGTATGTTGTACAGGCCCAGTGTATATTTGACGGTTTTGATCAAATTGCAAAGATCTACCTTTGCTATTTGCACTTGTTTTACTATTATTTGACCCTTCCATGATTTAAAATTCTTAAAAATTCGGATATGGCAAAAATTTTATAAAATTGTAACGATTGACGCAAATTTAGATACAAAAACAATTTTCATAAACATATAGGTGTGTTAACGAGTACATACAGTGACGAATTCATACCAGTACAGGTTCTTAACCTATACTAAAGCTAGTTTCCTAAATATATATCACAGTTCTAATTTATTGCACTAAAAACCCTTTCATCTAAACCTATATTGCAAAATTCCCATATATCACAGTGCTACAGATGCTACTTCTGGCATAAGGACACTGCTTTCAAATAAATTAAAATGAAGCAACTATGGTCTCATCATATTGCCATAGGCCTTCATTTTACAAACTATTGATACTAAATTTTCATGTACTATTACAAAATAAAACGAAGTCCGTTTTACTCAATAAAAACATTTAACAAAACCCATTGAATATCACACAATCTCGTCATTTTGTGGTTCTCACAGTGTTCATGCAATTGATCTGTTATATATAACGAGCAAGCCACTAGACTGTGGGAATCATAAAACAAGTCAATTAATGGATCAAAATCATAACCTTTTCTAATTTGGGCGCCATATTGTCACCACACCCTGGACAGAACGTACCGGAAGAAGCCATCCTTGTCCGACTAGCTCACGGACGACAGGGGGGGTATGACCCGCTACTTCCGGTCGAGGGCCGAACAATAAAATTTATACAAAAAAACTTCATAAAACTAAACTCAAAAAAAACACAACTCAAAATCAACAACAAAACAAAATTAACCACGAAATATTACTTAAAATTTCCATTAATTTATGTGCCTAAACAAAAAAAAAAAACTATATTTTCTAACAAAACGGACTGAAAAAAAAATTACAATAAATTGAACTACAATACAAAAAAACGAGGACAAAAGATGTAAGATGTCCCCCCTAGCTTGCCCACCCTACCATGGTAATCTACACTTAACATTTAAAAGATTACCCCACAAACACTGCACTAGTCACTTTAACACATACTTACGTTAACACACCAATTTTTAATCTTTAGCCGCACATTTTTCCTAACTATTCATCCAAATGAAAACATGTATTTAATTTGAATTTTTTTCTATTTAATAAAAAATTAATATAAAACTTTTATTTTGATTTAAAACTTATTTTCTAACAAAAATTGGACGAAGTAAGTATATATAATAGACTTAATTTCTCAAAAAAACTTATTAAAACAATTAACAAAAAAACAATACTCCCAAAAATACACCTAAACAGTATCTAACCCAATTAGGGGTTCCACAATAACAAAAAAAAACTAATACCTAACTTGAGAGAGCTCTCTAAAGCAGTTTCACGGGTCACACAAAAAAAAATACCCACACTAAATTTAATCACGACACTTTCTTCCAATGTAGTTCTGGGCTCACATTAATTTCACTCACTAAATTTGTTAAAACTAAAACTATCAACTAAACGTCTATCTTATTTTTTTTCTTTTTATATTTAACTGAATTATTTTAATTTATGGGGTTTAATACCCAGCCACACAACAAAAAACTACGATTTATTTAAATCTTATGTTTTTTTTTTTTTTGTTTTGAACAAAAATAATTTTTTTTGTTTTGAACAAAATAATTTTTTTGTTTTTGTAAGAAATTATTAACTTCCTTTTTTTTTCTTTTAATTTTCAAAAACACGATTTTTTGTTCTACCGGAACGGACTCACCAATACTTTTTCTCTTTATTGAGTTTTAGCCTTTGGCCGTTTTAAGATGGCCGTTGATTTGAAGCTGGCAGGAACACGGCACAGTTTTGTGGATTTATCCAGTTTTTATATCCAAAACAAAGTTATCGGGATAACTTTCCAAAACAAATATATTAATTGGGGTAACTTCCAAAAAACGTTGTGGACTACAGTCCCAGGGATCACAGGAGCCTTTTGGTCTTCCTGGTATTTCCCAATAACAAGACTGTAGCCCCACTCTCCAATAAAAAATGAATAATCTCGTCCCGGGCACTTTCAGAAACTATGGTGAATCTGTTTGGATAAAACCATCAAAAAAAGTTGATCCAAACAATAACAAAAATTCACTATATTTTCTAAACTTACCTTCTACGGCTTGGTAGTATGCAAAAAAAAAACACAAACAAAAATAAACTTTGTATCACTTTGCACTGAAGTAAGTTACACGGCACTTCTTTACTTCCTGCCTTTACGGACGTTGCTTTCGTAATAACCATTTAAATTTTTCACTTGTACCAACAAGCCGTAGTTTAAACAACTATCCACAAAACCGCCATTTCCGTTCTGTCCTCTTCTTTTCAACGCCCACTTAAACATTGGCAACATCCCTCCCACTCTAACTATTTAAATTAAAAAACAAAAAAAATACGCGGCACCCAAGCTTCGTTAATTTTTTTCAAAATAATTGCCATTTCTTTCATTCTATTTACATTTAAATTATTGTTCTACTTCATGGAAACAGCTGATTGGCTTGTATGTGAAGTTAACAACCTTTTTTTTTTTTTTTTAAAGAAATGAACAAAACATCACAACACCGCTACATAATTGATAGGGGCGAAAGAGAGAAACTCATGAATGTTTATCATAATGATCCACTCTTAGGAGGGCATTGTGGAAGTAAGAAACTATATGCGAAATTGAAAACTATATATTATTGGAAAAATATGTCAAAAGATATAGCTACATTTGTTAAAAATTGTAGTAAATGTTAAGTAAATAAGGTAAAAGCTGGAAATAAGGAGGAACTTGTTTTAACACCAACACCAATCAAACCATTTGATATAGTTGTGTTGGACACTATTGGACCATTAACTGAATCTAATTATGGTAAAAAGTATGCTTTAACTCTTATGTGCGATCTGACGAAATATTTAGTTACGATTGCAATATCAGATAAGAGCGCAAATAACGTCGCTCGTGCAATTTTTGAGAATTTTATTTTAGTGTACGGTGCAATGAATTCAATAAAATCGGATTTAGGAACAGAATTTAAAAATGAATTATTAGGCGAATTGTGTAAGCTATTAAATATCGAATTAAAGTTTTCAACAGCGTATTACCACGAAACTGTAGGTACTGTTGAACGCAATCAGAGGGTTTTCAACGAATATTTGAGAGCATAAATTACTGATAACATTTCTGATTGGGATATCTATCTGAAATATTTTACATTTTTTCACAACACTACGGCGAATACAGTTTTTGACAATAAATTTTCTCCATATGAATTAATTTTTGGCAAAAATGCAACACTGCCTACAGAGTTATTTAAGGGAAGAATTGATCCAATTTATAATGTGGAAAATTACATAAGGAAGTTAGATATCGGTTACAAAAGACACATAAATTAGCACAGGATTTAATTAATAAACATAAATTACGAAATAAAGTGTTTTTATGATAGATATGCAAAACCGTTAACATTGAAAATTAATGACAATCTGTTGATTCAAAAACAACCATATGATAAACATAAAAGTATTTATGATGGTCCATTGATGGTTGTAATGTAACAGTTTATGATAAAATAACGAAAAAGAAGAAAACGATACATAAAAACAGAATTAGGAAAGCATAACAAATAAAAATAATAAATTATATTATTTTAATTTTCGAAAAAAAAAGGGTTAAGGAGCTTATAGCTACACAATTCTAATTGTTTAAATACATACAAAAGCAGCAAATTATGAGACAAAAACATTAAGACTAATTAACAAACCTAAGATATTTAATATTATAGCTAGAAATTCAGTAAATACTATTATCTACATTCATACATTTGAAATACGTAATTTTATATTTTAATTTCATATTTGCAAATGTAAAATATTTCCAATTTAAAATAGTTCTAAGTTAAAAAAAAATAAAAAAAAAAATTTCAAAAAAAGCAAGAATTAAACAAGGACGGTACCCCTTGTTTACTTCTTTCTTTTTTTTTATTATAAAAAGGGAGGTGTAGTGCCATCCCTGATAAGTTATTCTTACTAAACATATCTAATTTACTACATTACATAAGCTACTACAATTATATATTTATCTACCACTATTGTTAATGTACTCTAATTATTACTCACTAATGGTGATCAATAAAAGATGACAGTCAGTCTGCATTTAACATTAAAGAAGAGTGTTTCACTTAAGAAGATAAACGCAAGCCCTTATATCGGTACTAAATTGTATAAAAGATACAAAATATCTATCTCGTTCTAATATTTGTCCGAAAGTTAAACGTCAAAAGTCATAAAACGTCGTGGATACTATTTCCGTCAAATCTTAAAAACAACCTCCCTTGTTAATCCGATTGTCATACTTGTAAGACGTACCCCATTAATTCTGTAAATAAATCTCATTCCAAAACCCAATTCGTTTTCGTTTTTATTTCTTTTCTTCCATTTTGGGATATTTTTATTTTATTTTTTTTTTTTTTAAAAGAGAGGCAACACTCAGGAAATACTTCCTATATTTAGTGTGTTGCTTTCTTTGGAAAGGGATAGTATAGAGATGAAAGGTGGGGAAAGAAGGGCTTCAGACATGGCAACACTGTAATTGCGCGAGATGATAAGTCTTAGAACAGTTGTTGCTCGCCACCTGATGGAGAGTTGGCGAACTTATTGAAGCTTTTTGGTTCATAGCCCTGATTCATTATTTTACTTCGGTGGGGTTAATTGCTATGGGAACACCGAAGGTGGACATTGCGATACGTATGAGGAATAGAAAAAAACTCATACATATTATTTTGATGTTGCCGGCACCGGGGATCGAACCCGGGACCTTCTGTGTAAAAGTCCAACGCGCTAACCATTACACCACAACGCCCACAAAATCAATTGGTGATTTTATTTTACTCAGTTTCGTTCATCCTCTCCAGACTTCCAGCCATCCATCCCTCGCTCCTCCATATTTCACCGAAACAAATAGATTGAATAAATGGTTGGAAAAACGTAACGTTATTACAGAATATCAAGCTGGATTTCGAGAAGGATATTCTACAGCAGACAACATTTACAATCTAGCAGCAATTGCAAACATAACAGTCAGTGAAAACCGCAAACTATGTGCCTTTTTTGTCGATTTCACGGCTGCCTTTGACAAAATATCAAAAAAAATCTCTTATTTACAAGCTTCACAATGCCGGTACTTCGTCAAAAATGGTAAATATGATCGAAAGCATATATAGCAGAACTAATTTCAGCGTATGGACTGGAGAACATTTATCGAAAAAATTTTATAAGTGGAGGCGGTTTAAATGTGCTATTATTATTATATGCTGATGATATTGTTATATTAGCTGACGATATTTCAACAATGCAGAATCAGTACAACTGTACAACTTGGAACCTTGAAGTTAATTTAAGCAAGTCGGAAATGATGATATTTTAAAAAGGATATCTAATTGTGAAAAATTCTTTTTTAATGGTAACCCAATAAATATAACCTCAGAATATACATATTTAGGAGTAACACTTACCCCAAAAATTTCATTTAGCAAACATCTGGAGAAAAGAAATATATCGGCAAAAGACAATATTAATGCTACATGGAATAACTTTCTAGGGAAAAAGAACACATCCCTTAAGGCGAAATGGAATCTTTTTCAGTCTGTGTGCAGAACTATTCAGTCAAATCTGGGCTTTGCACTTTTCAATGATGTTGACAAACTTCAACGTTTTTTCTTAAAAAAGATTTTAAAGTTACCATAATGTACACCAACGTATGTATTATGCTAGAAACAAATATAGAAAACAGCCACATATGACGCTTTCTTTTTGAACTATCCACCCTCAGAAAAAATTTTGTCTGGTCTAGTTGAAACTTACAGTAAGTATTGTCCTATTAAATATAGGAAATACATGGAACAACTTTTTAAATTTGTCGAAAAAATAGGCGAACTAGGCGGGGTCAAACTTTCAAAAATTGGCATATTTTTAAAAAAGGTACTAATATATTGGACATTTTTCTGTTGAACTGGATAATTTTAAAAATTTTAAATATATAGTTATCGATAGACATTTCTATGGGCTACCGACTTTTAATATTTGTTTTTGAAAAATTTCAGAACTTAGTCTGAATTTATCCATTTTCAACCAAAAAATCGTTATATCGCAAAACATGCCCCTTTTTTATTTTTAAATTAAAGACCATATTATTATCAATAGATGTGCAAATTTTCAGAGAGGTATATTTTTTTGTTAACGAGATATTAATGAATGAAAAGCGAAGAATCCGAAGAGAGTGGCAACGACATAGATCTCCGCAACTTAAAGTTCAGTTAAGGTAATCTACAAGAAACCTACAGAAACTGCTAAAGTCAAAGAAAGTCGCATCACTAAATGCATATCTAGAAAGTTTGGACTTTACCCCAAGTAATGACTACTCATTATGGCGTGCTACAAAAGGTCTAAATAGACCAGCCATAAGTAATCCTCCTTTGCGAAATCCAAATGGAGAATGGGCTAGAAAGGACTCTGAAAAGGAGAATTGTTCGTAGAACACTTGAAAAATGTATTCACCCCAAATAGTTCACAAAATATAACAGAGTTGCCAACGGTTATACCCCAGTATGAATCACCCAACCCAATCAGATTTCAAATACAAGAGGTCGAAAAGGCAATTGTTGACTTAAACCCAAAAAAAGCATCAGGGATCGATAAAATTAGTAATAAGATGCTTTTAGAGTTACCCCGTGTAGCTTTGAAAATAATTCTTTATATTTTCAATGCTATTTTACGTCTTGAATACTATCCCCCAGAATGGAAAGTTTCTCTTGTTACAATGATACCCAAGCCAGGCAAAGATAATACAAAAGTCGAGTCGTATAGACCAATCAGTCTTTTGTCGAATATGTCAAAACTTTTTGAAAATTTGTTTGTGAACAAATTAACCCTAGCCGTTTTACGAAACAATTTAATCCCAGATCACCAGTTCGGGTTTAGAAAACAACACAGCACCATTGAGCAAGTACACAGGCTAGTTTCTGTTATCAGAATGGCTTTTGAAGAAAAGAAATACTGCTCTGCTCTTTTATTGATGTTTCACAAGCATTTGACAAAGTTTGGCATGAAAAAATTAAAATTAAACACTTGCTACCACCCAACACACACAAGCTCTTAGAAAGCTATATCACAGGCCGACAGTTTACAGTTAAAGAAAACAGTTTTATAAGTACCCCACAAAATATAAATGCGGGAGTTCCATAAGGCAGTATTTTGGGGCCATTATTATACTTACTCTACACTTCAGATTTACCAACAAATGTTTATACCCACACTGCAACTTTTGCTGATGACACGGCAATCATAAGTGTAAATGAGAAAACAACAGTTGTTGAGGGTACGTCGAAGGGGGTGGTGGTATCCGAAAGTGAATTTTGAGGTGGTTGAAAACATTTGTTATAGGTGGAATTTTGAATTTGAAATTTAATGTCAGTTACTGTATTTGTTTTTGCTTTAGAACTGATTTATTTGGAAATTTATCGGATTTGAATGGGAATATGAAAATTGAGAAGAGTAGCTATGTTTTCTGAGTGTCAGGTGTAAGTTACTAGTAAGAGGAATTGTCAGGAGTTAATTTCCCAGCCAATTGTAGTTTTGGTTAATATATTGGCTAAATGGGGAGTTTGGTTAATTTCTGTTGGAGATTTCATAAGGGTAAATTGGCATAGCATATTTCAGGGGGCAAAACTCTCCATTCTGATTAGAATGATTATCAAGTATTTGGAGTTTTATTTTTGGTGACTTTGTGCATGTTTGTTGTTATTGGCAATTGATAGTTTTTTTTTGGTATGCCGGTGTCTCCTTTTGCATATACATATGTGTATTTTGTTTGCCAATGATTTGGATGGTCTCATGGAAAAAAAAAAAATTAATATTGGTAGAATATTGTAGTACTAATGAATTTGCCTTTATTTGTAGTATAGCCCAACAACATTGCTGGAAAAAGATATAAAAACAATATAATTAGAAAATTTTACAAATATTAGCATACGGAACGATGTTTTATTTTTTTATATATATAAGGCCCTGTTGTTGATGCGGTAGTATGGTTGTATGTTGAAGATATCCTGTAGTCAATGTTTTATCATGAATTTTGCCATTTTTGCTGATGTTATTTATTTTAAAATTTATAAAAATAAAATTATTTTTTTTTTTTGTAGCCTTATTAGCATGTGTTATGTCGGTGAAAATTATAGAAATATGATTCTGACTGGAAGGCCATTCTCGTAAATAGTTTTGTTTGTTTTATCATACAGGGTTGTTTATTTATGGCCAATTTGGTGTTGCCATTTTTACAGGGAGATTATGGAATTCGAATTTGCAGGAAGAGTGTACCGAGTGCTCTTAATACTCTTTAATTTAAGTAGACCATTCGGCAAACTAGCGACAGTTTTCAAGGCCAACAAGTACGAAACGTTGACCTGGTGTATGTTCATGTTATATTTCGGTAGTTCGTTTTTTTGTATAGATTTTGTTAGTATTTTTTTCAGTTAGATTATACACAAGGATATCATTAAATTAAAGTAGTTTGGCGGTTTTAAAATTAAATTGGTGCGGCCATTAGCAAAGTATCAGTTCAAAGCGTAAGCTTAATTGAAGCGGATAAATTGGAAGAAAAGTAAAAGTAAAGAAGATTATTAAAAGTGTGAAATACCGTGTTTCAAAGTTTGATACCTGTGACTTATTGAGGATTTTCTAGGAGAAAACTTTGCTGGCCTGCAGAGATAATTAGTCCTTGATATATCGGCGAATCATTGAGTTTTAGGAAAACTTTTTTATATGAATACCGTAAGTTTTTGAATAAAATTCAAGTGGAAATGTGTATTTTCTGAAGTCTGTACGCGGGATAATTTATTCTATAGTGTGGTCAGTTAATAGTCGAAGAAGTAATCCAGGAAACATCCGCTAAAGTTTTGAATTTTCACTGACGGGATAATATTGGCCACAGGCAGCTTTTCATATAAAAAGGTAATCAAATTTTTATGTGTTTTGTGTTAAATTTGTGTGTCGTTAACAGAGACCAAGTGGCAGCTCCTTGAATCTAGGGTAAAAAGAACAGACCCAATCTAGTGAATGGCAACTCCCTCAAAAGAGTTGGGCAATTTATAAAAGAAAAAAAAACGATATTCCGAAAGGGGGAAATATTATTGAGTGGAAAAGTGCCATCGGTTCCAGAGGGGAAAGAAATCTCCTGCCTCATATCTCTCCAAACAATTGGAGGGAAATTAGCAGCCGGGTTATAAACCTTTGTATTGGACCGCGTATTATTAACCTTTTGTGGGATGTCATATATTTTCAAGAGATTTTAAAGTATAAAAAAAGAAAAAGAGTTTGAAAGATATAGGTTCAGTGGCAAATAGGGTAGATTTTTTTATTTAAAGTTTTTTTTTGCTTAATTGATTTATTTTAGTTTTACTAGTTTTTCTTATATATATTTTTTTTGTTAGTGTTAGTGCTATAGTATTAAGTTATTCCTAAATGTTGTAAAAGGATCTAACTAGATTTTTGTTGTTTTTTGGTAAAACTATAGAGAAAATTCGCGAAAAGAAGGCAATTAGGAATAAATATTTTTTTTTGAAATTTGTTGAAATTCACGCCTCAGAAAATCAAATTCGTCTAACGAGCTCATTAGGGGAATAGGAAAGGGGAAAAGCCAAGCGAAAAGGGTTATTATTGTGGGGCCATAAGATTATAATTTTAATCTGTATGGTGTGAATGTAGATGGTCCTTATAGGTGATACATTTTTTTTTATATTGTCTAACATTTTCTTGTTGTTAATAATTAAACTTTTTTTTTTTTTGTTAAGGTTGTTAGGTTAATCCTTCTATTTTAGTTTATATTTTTTTTGTTAACTATTAGGTTTATTAGACCAAGGTTGGTCACACTCGTACACTGAGAATATAGTAGTTTGTAATTTGATTGAATATTTAAGGAAAATTGAAAGTTTTACTTAATTTTTGTTGGGAGAAAACCCGTTAAATGGTGGGCTTACCCCATGTCGTATTGAATTGATTATCGAAAATTTTTACTAATACAACTGCTTTACGAAGCATTCATTTTGGTATCTGATACCGTTCGAATTGGGTTGAATACAAACCTTTTTTTTTTTTTGTCTCAAAGCTTAAAGATTTGGGATTGATGATTTTATTTTAGCTAAGTTTTTTTTTTATTTAAAGCTACGTTTGTTTTTTCATTTAATTTTTTTTTTGACGATACCACCAAAATTTTGCCATCACCCCAGGGGAATATTTAATTCCCAAAATTCCCTTATATTAAAATTAGTATCTAAATTTGATTATAAAGGAGAAATTGTTAAAGCCACTATTAGATTAAGATTTTTATGTTTAGTTTTAATATTTTTATGTTTTAATAAATTATGATTTTTAACTGAAATTCTTGAAATATGTGTTGCTAATTGTTTTTGTAGGGATTTCAGGTACAATGGTGTAATTGGTTGTGGATAAAGGTGAGTTGTTGGTGAGTGAAAATGGGGTCATCTAAGGATTAGCGGGATGACGCAGGATGGGTATGGGCTACGCAAGAGTGGGAGGGATCACCGTTCCCATGTTTGATCGTTATATTTTGTGGTATTGGTATTTATTTATATGAATGAAAATTATTTTCACAATATTTTTATATTATAATAAAATATATTTATTTTCAAATTATATTAAAATTGTTTTTTTTTTGTTAATTATAAAAATGTTTTCTTCTTTTTTTTGTTAATTATAAAAATTTATTTTTAAATAAATGTAATGTTTTTTGTAATTTATTTTTAAAGAAAAAAACCAATTAATGAAATAAAGAAAATTTTTTAATAATAAATTATTGTTTTTTAATTGTTTAATAAAAATAATAAAAAATATATATTTTTTGTTAATTATAAAAATTGATTCTTCTTTTTTTTCAGATAATAAAAAATTCCTTTTAAATATATGTATGTATTTTTTTTCAGTTTATTTTAATTTTTTTTCAATTATTATTTATTTTTTTTTTTCAAATAATAAAAATTTCTTTTAAATAGGTATATGTTTGTATTGTTTTTTTTTTTTATATTTTTTTGTAAGAAAAAAAAACCAATTAATGAAATAAAAAAAAAAAATTTTAATAGAAAATTATTGGTTTTTATTGTTTAATAAAAAAATTTATCAAAAAAAAAATAACATTTTGTTTAATAAAAAAAAAATTAACAAATAAATAATAAAAAAAAATTAGGAACAATTTTGGATTTGAACTTGGGTCAAAAGGTTTCGAAAACCGAAGTCTTCACACCGCGCCAAATAGTCACAACATCAGCGACGCGTTATATGTTGCTATAACTTCTATTCTTCACGAATTTCTATAATTTTCGTTGCTGTGGACAACGAAAAAAAAAATCTTCACATGAAATGAAAGACACAAGAATATACCCAATCAGGGATGGCAGGCATAATCGCTGAAATACCTTTACCGATATAATTAAAATATCAATACCCTTAAAGTATCGTTACCGAAATAACCAAAAAATCTTTATCGCTATAATACCGTTACCGAAATAATTGAAACAGCGTTATCCTTAAAAAAACCGTTTCCGAAATAATCAAACAAGTTCTGAAAGAAAATTGCTGTAAATAGATATATTTTCCCAAAGTTTTATCATTAAATCTCGGGCATTATGGGGCTAAAAATAGCGGCGTGCATTAACATTACCTGAATACTAAAATAACGTTGCCCTTAAAATACCGTTACCGAAATAACTGAAAAATCGTTATCCCAAAAATACGATACCGAAATATCTTAAATACCGTTATAGAAATAAGTAAAATAACATTTCCCTTAAAATAGCGTTACCGAAATAACTGGAATAGCCCTCTTAACTCTTTACTGAAATAAAGGAAAATAGCGTTACGCGTACCCAAACCCGCACCGAAACGGTTACCATCCATGGTCATAATCAATACGTACAAAAACAAATACAAGAAAAACAAAGAATAATATGTAATATGGGGGTGGTTTTTATTTTGTCTTGTAATATGTGTGTAGGTTTTTATAAATTGTGTGTATGCATGTATTTATGGAAACACACAGCTCTGGGTTTCCATATTACTCAGTGTCACTCAATATGCTCTATTTTTATTTGTTCGTAAATTCGCACCGAGCAAATGAAAACATGTTTTAGAAATTCAAAAGTTTAAATTAAATTTTATGATATTTTTAAATAATAATTTAATAAAAATTTTATTTATTTTATATATTAATAATAAAATCAGCACGATAAAATTAAAATATACACATTTTTAATAGAAAATAACAAAGTATAAGCGAAATAAAAGTGAGTGTTTTAGGCAACAATTTTTTTATCAACATCTTGCAATCAGTTTTTAATGTAAAGTTTTCTTTTTTCATTTGCTTGCCCGAGTTCAGTATTTTGTTGCTGAGAGGTGTGGGAAGTGTAATCTCTCTATTTGTATATACTCTTTGTTTGCGAAAAAATATAGTAAATTTTTGTTTTTTTTTTATCAAACATTTTTATTATTTTCGACGTTTTTTTCTTAAAACTTTGATTTTTGGTTTTTATTTGTTCTAAAGGTTTTATATGTTCTAAATTCTTAAATTTTTTCTAAATTTATTTTATTTTATAGAAATACGCGAAGAAACATTTTTACAATATTTTTATTTGCAATTATTTAAAAATTATTTTTTTTTAATCATTTAAAGAAGAAAAAATTTTTATAATTAACAAAAAATATGTAGGTAGGTAGGTATATATTTAAAAAGTAATTTTTATTATCTGAAAAAAAAGAAGAAAAAATTTTTATACCTAATTAAGTGTGAAAATTTGGAAAATCATGTTAAATAAAAATACGGAGAAATATCATAAAAATTTATTGAAATAATTAAAATTTTTTTTTTTTTTTTATAATAATATAACATATATTTACTTTAATTGAAAATTAAAAAAAAAAAAATTTTGGAATTACAAAAAATATTTTATTATTTTATGAAACATATCAAACAAAAACACTCGAATGATATTGGTATATTTCAAGCACCATGTAAATTACTTTCTTATGCCTGTTAGTGAAAATACAAACACTGCTTGTGCGTACATTCTTTGCATGTACATTAATTTATTTCCGTTGTAATAACGAAAAATGTTTTGCCGACGCGACGGCAATATATTACATTAGCAAAGAAATTAAAAAATTTAAATTTAATTAAAAAGAAGTTTTATGGATATATCTGTGTTCAAAGCAATTTGTTGCATATGTTTTGGCCACTGTAATATCAGCCTATACGTAGTTTATTTTAATTTTTTTCAATATTTTCATTTAATATTATTTGTAAATTTCGATGAATGTACTGAGAAAATAAATAAAATCTTTAAGAAATTTCAACATTATCAATAATCAAATTTCATAGGTAAAAACAAAAAATATTCGCAAAATATATAGCGAATTATGAAAAAATACCTTATAGGTAGATATATCTTGATAGAATTTCTTTTTTTCTTTTTAAACGTGCGCATGGGTATGAATGAAGATTTTTTTCTTCGTTTGTCCACAGCAACGAAAATTATAGAAAGAAATATGATCTCATATACACATATTTTTTCTATTTTGATGTTTTTTTTTGTTTTTAAGCATGCGCATGTCTCTTTCATGTGTATGAATGAAGATTTTTTTTCTCGTTTTGCTGATGAAAATTATAGAAATTAGAAATATAAAAACAGAAAACATTTTTACAATATTTTTATTTGCATGTATGCGGCGGATGTGTGTGCGTTTCACATATACACATATTTTTTCCATTTTCATGTTAATACCAAAAAATTATTTTAAAAATCTCAAACAAGATTCGATCACCTTACCTTGCAAAAAACAAAACACCCTAATACCACATCTGCTTAGACCACTCAGCTATTAAACGGCTGTAAAGTGCATCACCTTATATTACAATAAAAATAACACACACACCACATCGACTTATTATTGCCTTGACATACCAACATTTTGCCAATCAAAAGACGACAATAAACAAATATTCTTGCCTTCAACATGTCAGTAGAAATTTCATATGTTATGCTGACATATAATGCATCGATGACGTTGTGGCTGTTTGGCGCAGTGTGAAGACTTCGGTCTTCAAAACCTTTTGACCCAAGTTCAAATCCAAAATTTTTAATATTTTTTTTTTTATTATTTATTTTATTTTTATTATTTATTTTATTTTTATTATTTTTTGTATTATTTCATTAATTGGTTTTTTTTTCTTACAAAATAAATTTAATTTAATAAAACAATACAAACATATACCTATTTATTATTTGAAAAAAAAAAAATAAATAATAATTGAAAAAAAATTAAAATAAATTAAAAAAAATTCATACATATACCTATTTAAAAAGAAATTTTTATAATTAACAAAAAATAGGTAGGTATATATTTAAAAGGAATTTTTTATTATCTGAAAAAAAAGAAGAATCAATTTTTATAATTAACAAAAAATATATATTTTTTCATTTTTTTATTAAACAATTAAAAATCAATAATTTATTATTAAAAAATTTTTTTTATTTCATTAATTGGTTTTTTTTCTTTACAAAATAGATACATATTACTATTAATAAAATACGTATTTTCTTTTCATTATGAGAACAACAAACTAAAACACTCACTTTTATTTCGCTTATACTTTGTTATTTTCTATCAAAAATGTGTATATTTTAATTTTATCGTGCTGATTTTATTATTAATATATGAAATAAATAAAATTTTTATTAAATTATTATTTAAAAATATCATAAAATTTAATTTAAACTTTTGAATTTCTAAAACATGTTTTCATTTGCTCGGTGCGAATTTACGAACAAATAAAAATAGAGCATATTGAGTGACACTGAGTAATATGGAAACCCAGAGCTGTGGGTTTCCATAAATACATGCATACACACAATTTATAAAAACCTACACACATATTACAAGACAAAATAAAACCACCCCCATATTACATATTATTCTTTGTTTTTTCTTGTATTTGATTTTGTACGTATTGATTATGACCATGGATGGTAACCGTTTCGGTGCGGGTTTGGGCACCCGTAACGCTATTTTCCTTTATTTCAGTAAAGAGTTAAGATGGCTATTTCAGTTATTTCGGTAACGGGTTCTTAGCGTCAACGGTATGTTACTTATTTCTATAACGGTATTTAAGATATTTCGGTATCGGTTTTTTTGGGGTAATGATTTTTCACTTATTTCGGCAACGGTATTTTAATGGTAACGTTATTTCAGTTATTCAGGTAATGTTAATGCACGCTGCCTTTTTTAGCCCCATTATGCCCGAGAGGTAATGATAAAACTTTGGGAAAATATATCTATTTACAGGAATTTTCTTTCAGCGATTACGCCTGCCATCCATGATTGGGTATATTTTTGTGTCTTTCATTGCATGTGAAGATTTTTTTCTTCGTTGTCCACAGCAACGAAAATTATAGAAATTCGTCAAGAATAAAAGTTATAATAACATATAATGCTTTCATGATGTTGTGGCTGTTTGGCGCAGTGTGAAGACTTCGGTCTTGAAAACTGTTTCACGCAAGTTCAAATCCACAAATCCAAAATTTTTTATAATTTTTTTTTTATTATTTATTTGTTAAATTTATTTTTGTTTAACAAAATGATATTATTTTTTTATTTAATAAATTTTTTATTAAAGAATTCAAAAAGAATAATTTACTATTAAAAAATTAAAATTATTAAAAAATTTACTATTAAAAATTATTATAATTAACAAAAAATAAAAAGAAATTTTTATTATCTGAAAAAAAAGAAGAAACAATTTGTATAATTATATAAAAAATCATATAAATCATATAAAATCATAATATTTAAAAATAATTTTTATAATGTTCCTAATTTTTTTTTTTATTATTTATTTGTTACATTTTTTTTTTATATAACAAAATGTTATATTTATTTGATAAATTGCCTTTTTTTATTAAACAATTAAAAAACAATAATTTATTATTAAAAAATTTTCTTATTTCATTAATTGGTTTTTTTTTTCTTTAAAAATAAATTACAAAAAACATTACATTTATTTAAAAATAAATTTTTATAATTAACAAAAAAAAGAAGAAAAAATTTTTATAATTAACAAAAAAAAACAATTTTAATATAATTTGAAAATAAATATATTTTATTATAATATAAAAATATTGTGATAATAATTTTCATTCATATAAATACATATTACTATTAATAAACTACGTATTTTCTTTTTCATTACCAGAAGAAAAAAATAAACACGCGCATCCGCATAAAATCATATATGTACTATCCTCACTGAAGCAAGAACGCAACTGCTGTGCCAATAATTAAAAATATACAATCATGCTATAAACACATAGACCACAGCAGACTGCAGAGCTACACGACTGCAAATGGCGTTGACTGCAATCGTCGCCGTGTGGTCAGCTACTTATTATTTTGGAAACGACAGCAGCATAGTAAAACAGCTGATCACGATTCAATTTAAAAATATATTTTTATACAAATCAGGGATGTTAAAGTTGGTACAATTGTACTTTTTTTGGTACATTTTGACCTTCTAAAGTACCGTGGTACTACCGCGACTCATTTGGTACAATTTAAAAATTTTTAATTTTTCCACTTTTTGAATTTTTAGTATAGCAAACAAATTGTTATTGTGTCCTTTTTCATTGCATTTATTCGTTTTATGTAATGAGCTCTTAAAATATATGCGACTATATCCGCCAGATTTTACGATTTATCATCATTTTAAGGATTTTGAAGAATAAAGTTGGCAATTTTTTTTTTTTTAATATCGATTAAAAATTTACGATTTTTTACAAAATTTATCTGGCAGCTCTTACATATATTGACACTTGTTGAAGCCAACTTCACTTTTATTTTGAATTTATTAAAATTCTGAAGAAGTGAAAATTGATATATAGATATGGCATCACTTATAACATATGGGAAAACAGTGGACATTAGAGTGAGGTGAGTTTTGTAAAAATAGAACTGTTGTGTTGTTGGAGTTGTACTTCTGAGATTATGTATGCAAGAACAAAAACACCGTGTATTGAATAAAATTAGTTTTAATCACAACAAAACTCGACCTAACTATAGCTCAGAGGGCTAAAGCGCTCTGTCTAATGTGTAGTGCGAGTGCATGTGGCATTAGAAATCAGTTTATCTATACCACGGTCAGTGATTGCACAGAAAAATTTCATATAGACGCAATCGAACAAATAAAAACATAACAAATATTACATTATTCAAAAATTCAAAAAAACAGTGTCACTGACGAACGTTCAATACCAGAAACTGCGCAGTCTGATTCAGAAAAAATTGAATATTTGCAATGTAGTTATGATTTTAGAAAATACACTCATTCTTCTCTACCACGCCTTTCACAATTAAATTAAATAAAATTGCATATTAATTATAGTATTAACTGCAATTGTCTGAAAAAGACGTTAAAATTCAAACTCAAACGAAAATTAAATTATTGTTAAAGAAATGAAAGAAAATTCCAAACAATCTTATATATGTTTAATTTAGAACGAGCTCTCAACCTCCGTATATTTACAAAAATAAAGCAAATCAAACATATTAGCTAGGTTAATACTAGTATTTCGATCTGGTTAAAGATCTCATCAGAACCCAATGTTTTAGAAAAGTTATAGCCTCCATAATAGGCAGAACTTTAACAAAAAACCGATTAATCATTAATTTTGCTCCATTCTTGTCTTCTTAGTAAAAATATTACTTGAGCCAGAGTAAAAACTAACATTTTTTTTAACTGAAGTCGTTAAAAAATTAAAACGTTTGTAGTTTTTGGTCGGTAGTAGCTAATTTTCAAAATGAACTGAATGTCAATATGTTTCCAGACATTTCTAGTCGTTGCTGGAATTTTATCCATTCCACACTGGTCTGCAAATGTGGAAAGAGTTTTTTTCTTTTCAAAATATAATAAAAACTAAGGAAAGAAACAGACTACATTAGCCAACATTATCAAGTCTCATACAGACTAAGGATTGGTTAAGAGCGACAAATTTATGCTGCTATGATGTAGAAATTCCAAATAGTTTATTAACTAAACAAATAATTCCATGATTTGGTCTCATATATTCATAAGACTTTTTTATGCCTTATTTTATTCATACATATAATGTATGTTATTGGAAGGTTTTGTTTTTTTTTCTGTACAAGAGAATTTTTATGTATTTTTTTTTTGTTGTTTTAATAAATTTAAAAAAATGGTACCGTCAACGTCCAAAAAGTACAATTTTTTTTGGATGTTGGTACAAAATTGAAAACTCCATTTAACATCCCTGATACAAATGTATTTTTGTTTCAGTAGTGGCCAATTACCTCTTTTTTTTCTTTATTAAAATAGAACAACATGCTTGGTTGTAGACACGTATATAAAGTTCACTTAAAAATACAATTACTTATTTATATACATTATTATAACGTGAAAATAAATTATATACCCTCTTGAATATTAATGCAATTATACCATTGATGTTGCGACGTTTTTGTGTTTAACAAATAAATATTTTTAAGCACTAATTTGTTACATATTTGTTTTATTGTCAACACTATTTTTGTTTTGCAGCCAACAAAATAGAAATTAACCTAAGTTGACTACAGCGGCAAAAGTAGTCGGGTAGTCGTGTAGTTGTGTTGGTGCCAAAATAATCGTTTTCATATAAACGTGTGTATTTTGATTTTTGACAGCTGTATTCGTGTAGCTGCAGTCGTCTATGTGTTTA